>JAQFZC010002829.1:0-21174 GCA_034695205.1 Dicyrtoma fusca
GGTAATCATTTTAAAAAAGTTAATTTTTAGAGTAAGCACTTTTTAAAAAGCATTATTTCCATGGTTTCCCAGTTCCGAATAGGGCTGGCTGGCTAGCTCTAAGTGTCCCTTGGTTTTCAGTCTGTAAAAAAAGTTGGGTTTTTAGGATCATCATTCATCATTTATACAGGGCCCCAACTCACATCAGATCTGCACAGTCCCAACAGTCGGCCAGTGCGAGTGCGAGTGCAGAGATGAAGTGAAGATGCTGTTTATCAAATAACTCTACCGAACACACACACACACACACAACACAAATCGAGATCATATTGTTCTACGGATGCTGGATGCTGAGGCCTCCTTCTCGTTTCATTCGTTTCATAAAAAGCAGATCCACGCGCTACCCTTCAATTCTGCACACCGGTTCGCACCTCAATAAGTTCAACCAAGTTCAACTCTCCAACTGTTTACAGAACCAATTTACCAATTTATTCTCAATTTACTTACGCTCGCTCTAATTAAGTAATTCTAGTCTAATCTCTAATAATTTAATTGTCGATTGTCTCTCTTCGGATTTCGGATATTCGGGATCGGATGATAAGTGATTCGTAGTTCGTAGGTAGGGCTGGTGGTTGTAAAGATTGTAGTAGCATCGAGACGATCAACGTCTTCAGTCTTCACTGTCAACTAGTCCTAGTGCCAAGACTGTGTCTGTGAGATCATTCCATCGTAAGTAATTTTGTAATCATAATTTGTCTTTTACTAAGTAGTAGAGTGTGAGAAAGAGAGAATCTCTGGAAGATCAAAAGTAGTTATACGATCAACGGTTATGTTCAGTATTTAGTGGTGTCCTTTCTTTACTATTTTGTCAACCTTCTTCATTCTTAATCCCAGTCAGTCTTCACAATTGACGGTGTCTGTCTGTTCACTTTCTTCGTCACTCTCGTGCTGTCTGTCTTCTATATCTGTCTGTGATGTTTGTAGTGTAATTTTTACATTACATCAACAGTAATAATTATAACAAGATTAAAGGTGGTATTCCTATTCCTAATTCCTACCCTGTCTGTGTTAGATACATGGTGGAAGAGAGTCATCAGTTGTTTGTGAGTGTCCTTGAAATTCTATCTTTATTGTTGATTGTTTTTTTTTAGTGGAGATGTAAGTACAATAACTGAATAACTGTAGAGTACCAGTTGTTTGTAGGTATAAGTGTGTCATGTGTATGTACCTGTTTTTTACTGACTCACTCATATTGATTATATTTTAGTTTATGCCGTATGTAATTACATAGTTTTGGTAAATCTTACTTAGTCGTTACTTATAAGTTCTTGTAAGTCATGACATGAGTTGAGTTGTAAAACAAGTGGGCTGCCGTACACTTGTAGATGATTTTTCATTCATTGATATGATGGGAAATGAATCAGAGTAATAAGCGTTTGAAAAGGAGAAGTGTTGCTGAAGTGATTAACTATAGAACTATACTTCCTGACCAAAGTACTAACTACTGACTGACTGACTACCCATGACCCACTACCTGACTCCTATTATTAGTCAGAGCAGAGGCTTTGAGATGATCAGGCTGTGCAGGCTATGTATCATAATGAAATAGCAGTAGTCTAGAGTCACACAAGTTTCGCATCATCATAACCATAACACTAAAAGGATTGTGGATTACGTAATTGGGTAACCAAAACCAACGTTTCGCCGTGACAGTAGTGCATTTTGAGGGCAAGTTCAAAGTGTAAGTTTTGCTGTTGGAATTTCCTTGCGTATAGTTGGCAATTCTCTTTTTTGTCGGGTCAAATTAAAACGTTGAGTTGTGACAATAATTAGGAGATTGTAAGGAAGGAGATTTTATAAGAAAGTGTCTGACTGTCTGATGCGTGTCGGGCCAGTACGTTTGAATTATTGCACGAGGTACCAGTACGAGCAAGATTTATGCGAGGCGTGAGATTGTTACCATTATTCATTTGGAATTTTGAATCTGTTATTGTTTATCCTTGTCCCTTGTTCTTTCCTTCTCGTCCTTCTGTTTTCTACATTATTTGAGAATAATTGTGCTGGATTAATTCATGTGTAATAAGAAAATCTCTGTTCTTTAAGACTTGAGACTGTTTGTTAACGGACTTGTTGTTTGTGGCAGTAGTGTCAGCAGCAGTGAGTGAGTACTTGATTTTGGACACAGTCTGGAACTTGAGCAAAGACGACTTGGATTGCAGTGAAAGTTTCGTAACTGCTTGTGTTTACTAAAATAACAAAGAAGGCAAACAAAGATCATTGGAAGTATCACCTGTATTTGTGTTGTTATTTGACTTAATCGATCTAGACGCAACAGCAGTTGCAGTTGTAATTGGTGACAATAGGTATGTATGCACTAAACACAGACATCGACAGTTTTCAGGGGAAATATTATGTGCAATTATAGAATTTAGTACGTACAATATCTTCATTCATCGTTGTAGATTACGCTTATGGAAGTCATGAGCTGTGTCGTAACAGTGTCTTTTATTGTCTAATGTTGTTTGTTTGTTGGCATGACTCTTTAAGGGATTTGAACAGAATGGACAATGAAGGGGATCGTCAGGCGCAAGAAGATGAAATGGAAATCCTTACAGAGATTCTGGATGGGGATTGCTTTACAAAATATTTGGGAAATACAATTTCGGGGCAGATGAAAATCAAGGTTAGAATGCCATGGGCTACCTTAAAGTGCAAGTACACAAAAGAAGGTGATAGTACTAATATTGAACCCACAAAATCTCAAGATGAAACTCCTCCGACTGCTCCCGTTTCTGTGGCTGGTCCATCGAAACGAAAAAGTTTTAGTTACAACATATTAAATTTGAAGCATATGCCCCCGTTAACATTACACTTCACGCTTCCTCCGGACTATCCGTCAACATCCAAACCAAATTTCACGCTGTCTTCAAATTGGCTGTATAGAGATTCTGTAAGTAATATATACCTACATTTCACGTGCAATATTGAATATCGTGAAGTTAAGTACGTATTGAAATACACATTTGTAATTGGTAACATGTAGTCTCCGGAACTAATAATTTTGTCTAATTTGTTCAATTTTAGCTGTCCTTTTTCTGCAGTAAGCTAGACAGCTTATGGGAAGAAAATAAAGGAATGGCAATTTTGTATACTTGGCATTCCTTCCTTCAAGAAGATGCATTTGCCGCTCTTGGTATGAGCACAGATACAGTGTACGATTTAACATTTTTCTGCGAGCAAAATGGTAGTTCGCGACCCAATGGAAATGAAACCCCAAGTAATGATATCTCTGCCAAGACTGAGAAAAGAAGAAGAGTTATGAAATCTGAAAACTGTGATGATGACCTCACGTCTACAAGTAGTCGTTGTAAAATAAAAGAAACGTCGCCTAGGAGTCAGCGCACTAGAAGAAGTAGCATTAAGTCAAGCTTAGGCTCGCTGGATCGCTTCGACCAAAGAGCTGTGTTTGAGAGAATTCCAGATTCCTTTATTCAGTACCTGGTTAATTATGAAAAAGAAGAATTAGAAAAGGAGTTTTGCCGTGCTAGTCATTCCTGTACGATTTGTCTGTCGGAGAAACGAGGAGTGGATTGTATTCTATTTGAATGCGAGCACATATTCTGTAGGGAATGGTAAGAGTAATCACAGTCTTTGATGCAAAATACGTACTCACGTAATAATTAATTATTTAATGATGAGTTAAAATATGCTTTTTCAAGCGAATCTTAATAGTGAATGTTTCTCCTCCTCTGTGAAGACAGAATGAAAGTCATAAAAAATATATTTATGTTAATTGAAAAATATTTTTCTTTTGCTAGCCTGCGAGAATTTTTTAGCATCCATATTACTGAAGGTAGCCTTGAATGTGTTAAATGTCCAGACATTGACTGTAAAACAGTACCTACTCCATACGAGGTACGAAAAAGATTTCCTGTTGCATGTTAAATATATATCAATGTTCTTAAGTATATACCTTTTATTATTTCATGAAATTATGTATTTATTTATTAAAGGTTAAAACTATTGTTGGACCTGAAATGTTTGAGCGATACGACACGTTATTGTTATCCAAGACACTTGATAGTATGTCAGATATAGTAAGTTGTCCAAGAATAAACTGTAACAGACCTGTAATGTACGATCCAGCCGAAAAGTTAGCCAAGTGTGCATCATGCGGTTATGCATTTTGTAGTACTTGTAAAATGGTATATCACGGTGTGGAGCCGTGTCGGTTTAGATCAGGTAAGAAATAAATCTTGCAATTAAGCTTTTACAGGTCTTGTCAATTATTCGTGACATCTATAGAATTATTTGTGTATACAATCTGTACAAACCCTTGGCTATGATGTGACTTGTTGCTCTTAGGGGAATCGCGGATACTTTATGAGAAATACTCGGCTGGAACAACTGAGGAGAGGAAACAGCTTGAGAAAACGTATGGAAAAAAGCAGCTAGAGCTGTTGGTGCAACAAACTTTGTCCGAAGAATGGGTCAGTTCGCAGTCCAAGCCTTGCCCACATTGTAAAGTTCCTATTGACGTAAGTGAATTCAATTGATTTTACAAATTCAATGTTGAAATTTTTTTCGTATATGTTAAAATATGGCATATTTTAACCGATTCTATTGTTGATAACACTGAGTAGAAATTCGAAGGATGCAATAAGGTGACTTGCTTTAAATGCTCAACATATTTCTGTTGGATCTGTGCGACTCAACTGGATAAAGAAAATCCATACTTTCACTTCAATAACCCGTCCTCGCCATGCTACAACAACCTTTTCGCAAATCTCGACGGCCACGAGCCAAATGATGACGATATCGAAATTGCATTTGATGGACGTGGTGACAACTTGGAAGAGGAAGATGGAGATCCTCTCCAGGAGGGTGAAGAGTCTGATGAAGATTCTGTTCTTTCCGAATTAGAATTTGTGCAGCTGCAAGGAGATGTCCCACCCATTAAGGATCCGGAGATTCAACACAGAGATACCCGTAACCGTTCTGCTGCAGGGTTTCTTTCGGGCTCGCGAGTTAAAGTTCGAATGTGGATGGGTTTTATGCCAGAGCTAGAGTACGCTCACAGTGATGCTGACTATGATTCAGACTACCATGAGTACGTTAACGAGCTAAATTCTAACGAAGTTGACTCTGACAGTGAGGCTCATCCCTAAATCATCCAATTTTGTAAAACAATTTCAAATGACATCATGATGATTGTGTTGGAATCATATCATACGGTGGAAACTCGGAATACTGGCTCTACCAATACCGGTGAACTCGATAAACCGGTCATTTGAAGAAGAAAAAAATCCTTTCTACCTATACTTGGTATAGTAAAGTAAATCGATTTACCGGCTGGAAAACCTTGGTCTCCAGGGTTGCCGGCATATTGAGTTTCCACCGTGATGTTTATTGTGAAATTGTGATTGCAATTTTTCTTGGTACCTTTAAAGGTATGTTCTACGAAGAACTGCCGGTCTGAACTTAAAACAAGTCTAGTTTGCCAAACCCAACCTATAACTATTTCTTACTTCTTGGTCATCTTTAAACATACCTACACCTTTTTTTAGTAGGGACTCTTGACGACTCCCGCTAACTTGTCTAAAGTAGACATAGTTTTATTGCATGTAGTATTTATTAATTAAGAAATGTACCCAATTGCCAATGTTTTTAACATAAGTAAGTTGTCTCGTGCTTCATAGATTCAAATGAAACCCTTCAAAAGAAATATTGCTTTACCTGTTCGTCAAACCTTTTAGAGTAAGACGGAGTTCAACTGTGAGAGTACTTCATGTACTTAGCTAGTAGTTTCAGTAAGTTATTTAATATACAGTAAAAATTATTGTGAGTTATTGTTATTCGAATTTTATATATCTGTATGTAAAGTAAATTTTCAAATTCGTTGTTACTGTTCTCTTGTTATTATACGCGCAGTAAGTCACGTTCCTTGCAAAAAGATGATATTGGAAGCTTATTCGTAGCTTCTCGGTTGTATAATCTATCGTTACTAAATAAAATATAAAAAACATTGCAGAATTACTGCAGCAATATTGACTGATTTACTCCAGAACCTCTTTCATTTAATGCTTATTTGTGCTACTACTATACTTTTATTTTTGTTTCTTCTATTAGGATCATTACTACGAGATCTTTATTAGTTTAGAGCTTTCCCGTTTCAGAATAGCATTGGAAACACCAAAAATTAGAGTCCTTGAAATCAACTGGGAATAAAGTGTTGTACATACTTAAATCGAATTCATGAAGGGGGAAGGATCGTTTAGATCCAAAAAGCGAAGGCATTGCAAGTTTTGAATTCGCTAAGCACAGTCCTAAATTAAATTCTATTCATTTCTGGTTAGGATAACAAAATAGCTTAATTATGCTTACCGCCTGCAATCTGCCAGCGTAAAACTACCATGCTGTCGCACCGGGTTAATTTCTGAAATAGTAGTGTACGTGTCCATCACGGAAACAAATAATAATAAACTATTTCCAACTAAGTCCAACACATTTTATTTAATTACATTCTGAATTTATTTGAAGCATAAAAATTTCACTTTGAAGGACGAAAATAGAATCAACGATCTTGAAAAAGTGTAAAATTACAAGGCATACATTTTCCTGCAACGCAAAAAGTGCTGCAATCTCTCAAACGAAAAAAAACAGTCATTGCCGCTAGCTTGCATTAACTTCAGAATTATGATTAAAATTACTGGCGTCTGTACCCTCTCCTTCATCCTCGACCTCACCATCGTCTAAATCGCTTTCTTCCTCGTCTTCCTCTTCATCTGTCTCACTGTCCGTTGGGGAAAAATTTGAAGGACTTTCTGTATCACGATTAGTAAGGTGCTTCCGGAAAAAATTAATGCTCGAGTCTTTGTCCAAGGTACTATTACTATTGTCCGTCTTCGGGCACCACTCCCCCGTCTCAATCAGATCTACTGCATGTTTCACAGGAATAATACAACTAATTTCACCCCGTACTTTATTCCCCTCGTCGACTGGATCAATCACGAGACAATCATTCTTCTTCAACCACACCGTCTGGCGAAACTTCTTAGGCATGGATACTAAGTACGTCGAACCTTCAATATCTTCAACTTGATGTAAATTATTCCCTCTTCCAGCTATATACTTAACAATATACTGTCTTCCCCCTGGAACGTAGTCTTCTTGCATAAACTCTTGAAACACATTTTTCTTCACCTTTGCCATTCTGTAAATTTTATGAAATCAAATTCTTTCAAGCCCTGAACAACACACACAATCTTATTGCTTACACAGTTATTTTTAATTGGTACAGTACCGACACCGACCTATGTAAGTACTAACAATAACTTCTTAACACTATCACAAAGAATCACAATTGATGTTTGATGTTACCTCGCCGAAGTTTGAGTCAATCAACTAGTTATAAAACTGCCAAAAGATAGACCGACAACAGAATAATGAGGTAGTTATTACATCAGACGTATTCCAACAAAGTTGAAAGTTTAGTTATTTGAAATCGGAGCTCGAACAGTTGATAGTGAATGACTGAACAGGGTAGATATCCACCTGAAACGAACAGAAACAGAAGATGATTTAAAAAATAAACAAAAGAAGTTCAAAAAACCATTGACAATTGAGCTTATTCTACTTTGTACTTTCATACAGCTATCAACCATCAACTATAAACTACTACTTTTCTTCCCCCGTCCGTACATCATTCATACTCATACCCAAATATTAGTATCAAGTTTAAAATCAACTAATGTCACACTTTTATGGTCCTAAAAATAAAAATATTAGTCTATCCTACCATGAAACTGTCAACTGCCTGTACGGTGCGGTGCAGAATGCAGAGTGCAGATTCATTATTTATGAACAATTGACAATGGATTAAATTTTAGTAGCGCATAATTATATTTTAGATTAGATTGAAATTGGAAGCCAGCAGACACCACAACCACACTCACCGAAAATAATTAACGAGCCGAGAGCCAGAGCCAGACCAGAAACGTTCGTTCTCGTTCCTTACTAATCGTAGAATCATAAACACACGTTGACGTTGTTAATAATTTCGGTTGCTGAAATGCTGAAGCTGACAATCTTGAAATGAACAATAAAAACACTTTTAGTATGAAATGATGAGCTGAAAGTTGTGCCTTGAAAATGAGATTTGATTGCTTTTAAATCCTCTGTTCCCAGTGGTATTTAGTTATTTAAAGTTGTATAAAGATTAAATAAACTGTTTAACTGTTGTTACTTACTTAAAAACTTAACATGCTTTCAAGAACTGGACTGGAATTGATAATTCAATGCAGTATGCAGTGCTGCTGCCCTAGTCTAGTCAAAAAGTCGTGACTAGACTAGGATTGACTAGACTAGTTGGCCTTTCAGAAGATTTGACTTGACTTGACTAGACTAGCTGACTTTTAAAAAATGACTGGACTAGACTAGCTCATGGAAGTTCTACACCAATCAATGATACTTGACTAGACTAGGCAGTTAATTTTTAGCAAAGACTTGACTAGACTAGACTAGCCTAGCAGTGAAATTTTATTTGACTAGACTAGACTTGACTAGCAAAAATTTGAGGCAGCACTGAATCAATGGAGACTGGACTGACGATCTCATTTAAAGTGGAGGGACTGGGCGCTTAGGGCCGTCAAGGTTATCTAACGAAGCACGCATAGCCACGAGATGATCTTCTCTCTTAAAACACTGAACCTCGCACTTTTGATTATTTCACAGTCTCAGATCTGTTAGTCTGTCTGTCTCTCTGTCACAAATAAAACTTGACGAGAAAAAAAGCAACCATATTTTTCATTCTAACTTGACCCCAAAAATCCCTTTTGTCCTTTATAATTGTTGGCAGTCTTAGGAATTTAAATTTAGTGCAAGTAGAGGCTCTAATTGTAAATTTAAAGGATCATGGAGACAGACAATCAACAGTGAGAGTTCCATCATTATTGGCATCTCATCAAGCTATTGTCAATTATATTAGCATTTAAATGGGATTTTAGTTAGTCATTGTCATTAGTGCTTTGCTTGCTAGAATCACAATTAACATTCCTCGTGTCCTTTCATTTTCAGACTTCAGATGCCCGAGTCCGCTCCTTCCCGTTGACTTCCCCTTATAAATTCAGAATTAGGAAAGGGTCACTGGTGGTCTGTCATCTGTTATACTGTTCCGAGTTCTAAGATTTTGACTTTGACATTTCAATAGTCATTCCATGCATCACTGCATTTTTCTTGCATTCCGTCAGTGAGAGTTCAAACTTGAAAGTATTTTAACTACGTTAGTTACTAGTTACTAGTTAGTGGAGCTACTAATGGTTAGAGAGGGACAACACTATTTTATTCCAGATATTCTAGAATCCAGAATTAAATGAATCGCTTAAGATTTTGATAAGCTGCTACAGCTCATGAGAATCCGAATTTGATAATGTGTTCCTTCATTTCTAATTCTTGTAGGTAGATATAGAGATAGGATTGGAGGGTACAGAGCAGATTTCTTCTTTTTTTTTAAAAAAAATCGTTATTATAATTAAATGGAATACCTCCACTATTGTGTCATTCCTTCACTTGTAGCACATCTGTGACTGGAGTTTCCGGATTTCGATTTTGCTGATTTACTGTATTAGGTTGTAGGCTGTAGGGTATACAGGTGTCCTTTGACCTTTGTCCTTTCCTCTTATTCCTTGTATAGCTTTTAATATTTGAAGCGCTGTGGCTCTAGTACTCTGCAGTGGATCAATACATAGACTATCAAATCACGAACGGTACGAAACGATAATCATTAAACCTGGACGTTGAAATTCGTCGGACAGTCGTGCGTCAGCAGGTAATTGAATTACATTACATTTGACATTTCATTTATTTTGTCAACGAAAAAAGGACCGTCGTAAGCTTGCTCTAATTCATAATTGTGTATTTGGTAGTTGTCCATTCTGGATAATTATAATGCTATTCTCTTGAATTATTGTTGTAATGTTGACTGACAGGGTAGCTGGTCTGCTTCTGCTTTTGACTTGACGGCGTGACCTTGTGCTGCGGTTATTAATTTGCATGCTTTTTCTTTGCAACCACTTGTTTGAATTGGCGGAAATGAACTCCTGACGAAATTGTATCGCTTTGTAATGATACTATTTTTTATTGTAGGTTGTTACTTATTATTCAGTATTTAAGGAATAACGAATGCGAGGACATCAGCGTGCTAAATAGGGGAATAGCTGACCAAAATTTTGAAGGGGTAAAATACAACACAGTATAGTTCGGACAAAACAAAATGAATACCTTTGTAGATAGCAGTGTTACCTATTTGTGAAGCGCACATAGTCGTGTTTGTGTCGTAGTACTGTAATAATCATGACTCGAGTTCATATAATAAAACTTTTTCTATTTCAACAATTTGTAGGATTCAAGCAATGTGATGGCGAAGTATTTATGTTGTACCGGAATCTGTCGCCCTGCAGCTTCGGGTGTCATTAAGCCATTTTGGTGGACAATAGCCCGAAATGCAGTTTTGATACTAGTCTATTATATGTTGTCGATTGGACTGACTTTCTATCAGAATCGTTTAGTGAGGGTAAGGAAATCCCATACGACTTTTTTGTAAATGCTACTGATATAAAATTTAAATTGTATGTCAATTACTTAAATAGGTTTCTTTTTCTAAACAGAAAATACATTATCCACTAACAGTGGTTGTGTGCCACTTTGTGGTCAAGTTTGTTGTGGCAAGTTTAATCCGCCTGGGATATGAAATATGGACAAAAAAGCATCGAGTACTACTAGACTGTGATACATGGATTAAACGACTCTGCTTAGTGGGACTTTCCGGTGGATTGGATATTGGATTGTCTAATTGGAGTCTTGAACTTATTACCATTTCTCTGTAGGTCGATTGAACTCATGATGTCTCTCTAGTTGTTCATTTTTCTAAAAATTGCTGCCGCAGGAGGATTTTGTGTTTTATACAGATTTTATATTATTTTTGTGCAGGTATACGATGACAAAATCGACTGCGATTATTTTTATTCTGGGCTTCGCCCTAGCTTTAAAACTAGAGGAAAAGGTACGGTAAAATCAAAAGAACTCCTGTAACATAATTATTTGGAATTTCTATAATTTTTGACAATTGCCAAATCATTTTGTAAAATAGCACTGGTCTCTTGTCATCATTGTGGGGATGATTTCAATTGGTCTTTTTATGTTCACGTATAAATCTACCCAGTTCGAAATGGAAGGCTTTATACTTGTTCTTGCTGCATCCTTCATCAGGTATTCCGACGGAATGATTTAGAGTGACGCATACTTGAATAAGTTGTTAAAGTGATATTATTATAAGGGGGCTATTAATTGACAAACTTTGAATTGGATTTTTGTAGCGGAATAAGGTGGTCTATGACACAGCTTGTAGTTCAAAAATCCTCTTTGGGTCTGCAGAACCCGGTGGACATGGTGTACCACTTTCAACCTTGGATGATAGTCGCAGCACTCCCGTTAGCTGCCCTGGTTGAAGGTAGATCTGTGAAGATTTTTAATTGCGTAGCTACTAAAATCTCTTCTAACGTAATGTCATTTAACTTCTTGTATAGGACCTCACATTTCCAATCAGTCAATTCCATTTGACACCCCGGAGCAGCAAGAAGCTGTATTTCGCATTGTATTTTCCGTTCTCATCGGCGCTTTAATGGCATTTGCAATGGAGCTTGCTGAGTATTTAGTAGTCACGTACACCTCTAGTTTAACATTCGCAGTTGCTGGGATTTTCAAGGTAAGAGCAAACGAATTAAGTTCTAGTTATTATACCTGATTTATTATACTTGAAATTCATCGATCTCTAATTTTGTATATTTCACAACAAATTGAGTTAACTGCAGACTATGGTTTAGCTCCTAGGAAAATGATTACGCAGAAATTTGTAGGAAGTAACCTAAATTTTGATACTAATGGAGTTAATCACAATTTCTAAAACTGCCTCCCTTTATGTGCGTTGCTTTAGTGGAGCGGAATGGTATAATCTTATGAGTGAATCCTTTTCTGCTCACAGGAAATATGCACGCTGTGCTTAGCTGTGATACTAAATGGTGACGAGATGACGTTCATCAATTTTATTGGACTTTTGATGTGTTTGATTGGCATTATGTGCCATGTGGGATTTAAATTTTATAAAAGTGCAAATGAACTTAAAAACTCATCAGGATCTCCGAATCACGTTAGTCATAACCCACCAGGACAGGTTCTTGTCAAGCGAACCCATGTTCAAGATGCGCTTAATGAAGACACTTCATTTTCAAATAGTTTTTCTGATGAGTTTAAATCCAAGGATGATAATGTGCCGCTCCTAAGAAATTATACTAAACTTGAAGATATTCGAATCACTCCAGATACCTCAGATGAGTCTGATGTAGACGAAAATATAATATGGAGAGCATAGTGTTTTTGTGAAGAAATTCATTTTTTTTTCTATCGACTACGATTCAGGGCAGTAATCGGATGGTAATCGATATATTCCATAAAAATACAACACATTCAAAAACATGCAATTTGTACCATCTTCAAGCAGGACGGTATTTTTATTTTTTAAAATTAAAATTTGTGCACGGTTGGCCTTTCATTATTTGTAATTCAAACAAAATTAGAGTAAAAGTGACGCTTTCAGACTGTCGAAATGATTTGCAATCTCTATTTTCAATGAAAGCTTTACCATTTGTATGCGTCGTAAGCATGAGGACGCGCTGTAGGGTATAACGTGTTTAGTAGTAGAGCTCTAAAGTAGCGATTCCTATATCGTTCACATGTAATATACTTTTAATTTGTGTTCTTTTCCCCCAAAGTGCTGCCTTTGTAACAAAATTATGGCTAGTATCAAATTACTCACTCCTCTTGTTTACTTTATTAAGTATATGCACGTTGCATTCCTGTTTGATCATTCAAAAATCAAAACTATAATAGTGTTAAGTACTTAACTGATGTTGCTTCTTTATTGAAATTTAACAATATTCTGTATTCCAATCGTGTGGTTAGATTTTGTTTTATAATGTATTAGAAAACTGTGGTAAGTGTTGCTCACACTGTGTATTCAAACTACAATTAAGAATTGGAAACTATATCTGAGAATTAGGAACTGAATTAGGATAGTTTATGACAGGCTATACATGCAGTTTGTACAATCTCGGTAGTTAGCTTTCGTGTCACTGTCGCTACCTTTTAAGATCGAATGCTATTTTGAGACTAAACTAGTGCCGAAAATTATTACGGTGATTTCTCAGATTGAAATGTACACAAGTTTGTAGGATACATATTTATGGCATGACTGCGATTCAATCACATTACACGCAAATCTTGTTACTGTGTTTACAAAAGATACAAGGTAAAGATGTAAAATGTTCCGAACTACTCTTTCTAAACGCATATGTAAGTACTTATTTATATTTTACCAACAAAATTACAGCATTAGATTTAGATACGCAGTCAACCTGTTAATGAGTAGATCATATGTCGATATGTTTGTATTTGTATGTCGGTGTATCAATGTCGTTAACATAGCAAATTATTTAGTCGCTATACCTATTGTTTCAAAGAACGAATAAAAGAAATTCCAGTATATTTTTTACAATAATCACAGTTGATGTTTCATTGATGACCAAGATGTTTCATGACCAAGATTAAGTAGGGAAGTGAGTCGAATTTTTTCTTGCAGTAATATATTGTAATATCACTAACAGCAGCATGAACGTTAAGTAGTACTTCCAATAAACAGTACACACACCGTATAAGTTAATAAGTTTCGGGGCATTTGGTTTGCTCCGTTTTTTGTAGACGTGAAGTACTGAGGTCTAAAGACTCCATTGTGTGGTACACTTTCTTTCTTGTTTCCTCCGAGGGGAATCGTTCTCTTCCAAGGAACCATACAATCTCTAGTGTATTAAATTTATTATTAGTACTGAACAATAATGAATAAGACCTTCCCTTGTTAATTTAAAATTTGAAGTCATTCAAAAAACGTGTAAAATGAGAGACTTACGAAAGTTTACGAAGGCCATATTATTACAGGACCAAACAACGGCGTAGTTATTGTAATCAGTGTCTAATACCCAGTATGGGGCTTCCCCTGCAACTGTTTATCCATGCATAAGTTTCTGTTAGTATACTTGTAGCTCTTAATAGGTAACTCAGATTTACTAATACTTTTATACGAATGTGTAACTGTATTAATGAATAATTTCTATCCTTATTATTTATTTGTATTTAATTATGTGTTTGATTATACTATGTCAAAAGCTCACATGGCACACTCGGGAATCTCACTCCAAGCTTAGCATTGCCATCGGGATCTACAACTCTGGCAGTACCGCTTATCGTCCTTCGCTTCCTTGACCTTCAACAATCCAGCATTATAATTCGTGAACACCATTCAGACAGTGCAATATACATAATTAATTGGTCATTGATTTAATTCGGTGACTTACAATGCTTGTGTTTGTGCGTTATAAACACCCACAGTTCCGTTGCCCAGATCCGTGTAGGTTGCGGTAATGCAGGAACCCCCAATTTCAAAGACAGCAAAATATTTCTCTATTTCGTACCATTTCCCAAGATACTATAAGTCCCATTTTTACAGTACAATAGAATCGATCATTTACATATGAATATTAATTAGGTACTTATTTTAATGCTCGATCCGTCATTATAAATCTGCCTTCAAAATACATAGCAGTAAGAATGTAGCTGTGATGCCACGATTTTCTCACCTTTGAAACATCGAAGTCTTTGACCACGGGGAAATCTGGACAACGGCCGATACCCGGGATCTGAGCAGACGTCATTCCAAAGTGTTCCGTAAATGCAAAGACCGTTAAAACGGCAGCCGCCCACGCATGGACAGATCCCCTGGACCATCTGAAAATATCTGCTTTCTGTGTGCCTGTCATACTTGTAATTGTAGCTGGTAAAATTAAAATGCAAGTCAAAATGATTATATTATTATATTACTATATTATTACGTTAACAAGAAAAGGCGGTTCCGGTGCAGCGCAATGTACATTACTGCTTGCTTCAAAGTATTAATTCGTATAAAAATGTTCGTTTGTGAGAAATTTAGTTTTATTTTATTACATGCCATACGCTTTTAATCCACAAATTGCTTGTACACAATGATTGTTGGGCTTATTGCTCACTAAAACTAATTTGTCTATCTCCAAACATGCATGGCATGCTTTTATAATCCAAAAACACAATATTAGTTTGAAATTAATAGGTAGCCGCAAATTGTAAAGGGGCATAGTAATAATATTACATAAAATGATGTAACTAACAAAGCAATGCAATGAAATACCTACATAGGTACATCAGTAATTATCTCGGTTTGTATTTTTGTGAGTAATGGTGGATGTCCTGCACAGATATTATAAGTATAAGTTACACACGAAAAATAAAATTAACTGACGGATGAGGCATGGATTACCCTTGAAAAATCTGCGGCTTGTACATACATACGTAATTGAAGTTGAACAGGTGCCATTATAGCCCAGCCAAGCAATGTCACAAAAAATGAAGAATTTATGTGTTATATAATTATAGACCATATAGGCCAAATATTTTGTTTAAAACTTCAAGCATGTACCGTCAAACAGTCCTTACCACACACTTTTATAATTACCAAGTATGTAATTATGTTTATAATATCATTCAAGACTCAAAACAAGACATAAGACGCAAACTTTGAAAGGATCTCTTGCGTATCAATAAAAGAGTTGTTTGGCGTGTGTGCGTCTCCTTTTCCTTTTCAAGTATTACATTTATTAACGAAATGTTCTGTTAATCAACGCACAAAACTAGCTGATGACTATAATACCTTCATAAAATATATAAAAATAGGTATATGAATACGCTCAATATGCTTAATTACGAATGCCCAAAAAGTCCAACTAGCCCCAGAAAGTTTCTGGTTCAGTTGGAAACTGTGGAAAGATGTGCATGATCCATGAAAAGAAAAATTCAAGTTTACGGTGGAAACTAAGGAAGGACGTCAAGGGAAAGATATTTCTCACTCGGGTAAGCTAAATATGAAACTAACTAGTATATAGACACCCAACCCAGCTACAGATTGTAAATCATTATAATGTCTCACAAGAAACAGACAATAAGCTCTCATGCTAATAACCAAGTTTCAAAAAGAAATAAATAGAACAAAGAATTCTTTACTCGTTCCCTAGAAGCACAGATCTTTTGGCCTTTTGCGTAAGTAACTTTTTATCTCTATGTACGTAGTTCATCCGTAACACTTTTGCATGTTATTATTGCTCTGTCTTTTACTTTTGGTTAAGTATTATACAACTAGTCCACTTTTTCCAAGCTTATAAACTTGTTTTTTATTTTCGTTTTGCACAAAGACAAACATGGAAACGTTAAGTAATTTATTATGTGATTATTCTGTGGTATAGGTAATTAGGTCTATGTAAAAGGGAAGTTGTTTTTAAAATAGAAACTTTTGGTCTGCTTGTCTGCTGTCTGCTATAATAGTCTGCAGTATACGCAACAGACTTACATCTGCGAGAAAACAAACCACATGTTGATCACTGTATGTATGTATGTACGTGCTGAATGTAAATACACAACCACCGGTTTCTATTTATCATAAAAATATCAGTTTTGATCAGTGATAAGACATTTTTCGTATAGTAATTATATTTGTACAAAAATAAATGGGCAAGTGTGCTCAAGCTGTATTATTAATGAGGATTTTAAATTGTATTCGAAACCATTACTTTAATTAGAAGAGTAAACACACGAAAGTAAGACACCGTAAAGCTCACCTAGGTATATGATCTGTTCCCGGTTAGTTTTCCTTTCTTCTTTTGCCTCTTAATGAGCTAATCAACACTGACAACTCCAGAGAGAAATATCCAAGAGATAAGAAGAAGATTCGAATGGCAAATGACGTTTAAAAATCGACTTATAAGTATAACTAATGTTTGCACAACCTTGATTTTTCTTTTGATTCGCAAGCACTGCAAAAAATAATGAACTTTTTAACAAGTAAATATTTCGGATCTGATTTTAAGGCCCCTGTTTACACGAGGAAAGCTAATGGGAAACTTCACACTCACTTGTTACCATTTTTCCTTCTAGAGATTCTAGACTCTCACGTGTGAATCATGGACTTTGCCACAGTCACTGCAGGAAAGCACTGCACTGTAGGAACAATCTTCTTTTGAAAGGCTGAAAAAAAGATCCTTTGAAGAACCACTGGACAGGAAAAATTGACGTGAACAAATTTATCTTTGAATTACGTGTAAATGACGTGAATGTGTCAGTCAGACGAAAATAAATGTCATCTCAAAGTCACAACTTGTGCTTCTTGGCGGCAGGATAAAAGTATAACCTTCAGATTCAAGACGAAATAATAATTCATGTCTAAGTAACACGAAACATTATATTCAGCAAAATTAGTTTAAAAAAATACTCAAAAATAATTTAGTCATAATGATGGTAATTTGGACACCATAAGCACTCTGACAGTGCAATATCTGAGTGTACCCTTTTCCCTGCTTCCCCGTTCCTGTTAAAAATATAAAAAATAATTGCTCTCTAATAAACAAATACCTAAACTTGGATTAAAGCAAACGAAATCTTGCAGTTTGCAAAGATACTTTTCAAAGCAAAAGAAATGACGATAAATTAAAACTACGGCTTGTTTTTTAGTATCGCGGCTTCTGTGTTCTGTACTTAGCGTCCACGCGGTAGTATAATTAGTTTAACACTCACAGTCAGTCTCTTCGACAAGCATTACGAGTCTCTCTCAAGTCTCAAATGTAAATAACTTGACGTCAAGAATAGGAAACAACAAGAACATGCGGGCCTACATCATCATGAACAATGTATATAAGATTACAAAGAATTAGAGTTGCATAATAAAAAAATGAAATTAAAACCCCCCTCCCGAAAGGATAAATAACAAATTAGTTGTTAACACTGTTCAGATAGGATCATCGGTATTATGTAATGTGTTTTTCTGCTGTGATGCTTTTTAGGTGCACATTATGTAGAACTTGAAAAAATGGTGAGCAATAAAAATGATTAGTTTAAGAAATTGTGGAAAATATGGGTTTGGACTCTTTGGAGTGTTGGGATGGCTTAGGAAGCGTGCTACATGTAGAGCCATAAGGCACTTTCATTGTTTTGTTTTGGTTTAACACACAGATAGGCACATACAGATAAAAATCGCCCTATAAAATATGTAAGGTAAAGGTTTTACCATGCAAAGTAAGAAAAGCAAAGTATGGTAACTTAAGTAAAGTATGAAAAAACCAAAAATATATGATATTATAAAATAAATTATGTACTCCCCGCATCACCCCATTCTCTTTTCCAGGTCCTATTTTTTCGTCATCCTTACTTTAAAAATAAATCTTTAAAAACTAATCTATGTATGTATGTGCATAGTTATTATTATTACAAAGCAATTTCTAAGTCAAAGGCCTCTGAAATTGAAACTATTATCACATCTGTTAAAGTGTGAACAGGATTTATAATAATCTAAATAATAATTACATTGCATGAAATTATAGACAAGCGGATGCAATTCCAATGGATTCATTGCCATTGCATCCGCTGTGAATAATTCTAATTTAATTTATCGGTTTAAAAATGCTGACGACCGCAGTTCCATTCTATTCAACTCCATGTTTACAAAACAAATTGTAACCAACTGCACTGACCGATAGTGTAGAGGAATGTAACTGTATGAAAAAAATAACTCCCTACTTTTATACATTTTGATTTCAAAAAATGTAAACAGAAAACATTGATTGACATTGATTGTCTGACTGAGTAAATTTGTGTTTATTCAGATTAATTTTAAAATAAAAAGTATTTAAATACACACCAACTTTTCACTTACTTTTGAAATGAACTTACTATTTAAAGCATAGTGTAGTAACCGTCCTAACTGTGCTGTGATGAGTTTAACTTTTGTCGAACTTCAGCACTCGTTATCTTTTTACCATGTAGGTACTATTATTGACAAAAATTAATAGCAGTTGCTGTCTAAAACTGTGTAAATGACAACCTGTCAAATAAAAGAACTCATGAAGACCAGGAAATTCCAAATAGACCCTAATTGTGGTCACGTCAAAAAGGAAAATGTTTCCCTATGTAAAGATGGTTCTAGATGTTCCTAAATCTTATTTTGCATAATTGTATAAATTTTGACCAAGTTTTGCTTTAACTTGTTAGAAAATAAACTTACCTATGTATATGTAGCAAATGAGGATTTTGCATTCAATACTGCATTTACGTGAATTTCTTGACAGTGAGAAAAATAGAGTCAACTAAAACCACAATTTTGAAAACTGAATGTGGCCATTTTGAATTTCAAAAAAGTTAAAATCTCAATTTTGAATTTTTACGCTTTCGATTTTTTAAGCAGGAACTTCTAAATTATACGATAGTGGAGTAGATGGACTTTCAGTAGCACCCAAACTTAGATGATTCTATAGCTACCAGTACCAAAACGTCATCCACTGATCACATTTAGGACGGTTACTACACTATAGGTAAAATACTATATATTAGCTCCATAAAAAGTTTAACCTTTTTGAAAGCGGTAATTTCTAGTTTTGAACTGTTTCAAAGCATTAGTTACTAGTTTTTGCCATTTTTGAAATGTAAAAGTTCTGACCTTTTCGAAAACGTTAATTTCCAGTTTTCGCCCATTTAGAAAATATCAATTTCCAGTTTGCGCCTTTTTAGAAAATGTTAATTTCTAGTTTTGACTTTTTTGAAAACGTTAATTTCAAGTTTTGACCTTTTTTAAAACCTTAGTTACTCGATTTCTAGTATCGACCCTTTTGAAAAAGTTGGTTTGTGGAATAGGATTTTTAGAAAACACTTTTCCGTGTTTTCCCAGTTCCGAATAGGTTAAAAAAGTAGGGTAAAGTATGGACAAAAGTAGGGTAAGTTTTTGAAAAGTACGAAATGTGTAAGTGTGAAGGCTTAGAGAAAAGAATGTTTGTAAGAAATATGCATGATTGGTCTGACAAAGTAAGAAATCTGTTTGAGCTTTATTTTGCCCACCTTTGGACAGGTATGTTATGCCTCTATACCTACGTAGAGCACATGAGTGTGTGTTACTGTTGATGTGTATTGTTTAGCATATGCTATGTATATGCATAGAGGGCATGAAATGAAGTAACAACAAAGTAGGTAAGTGGTAAGTCTGACTGATTATGAGCATAACACTTGCTCTTTCGTTGGTAATTGACATAATATGCAGTGGAATAAATAACGGTGTACCTGCATGCATATCAAAACCAAAACTTACACCCATGCCCATGTGTCGCCGTAAATTGTCTTCCTGTTGGGGTCAAGTTAGTTATGTAGACTTGCATAAATGATCATGACAGTATAGTCTCTGCCTATAGCTGAGCACCAAAGATCACAAATAAAAACAACAACAACAACAACAACAACAACCTAAACACATATGGTGTTTTTGATTGTGACCGCTTCCATACTTCCATTTCATTTGCATTTACTTCTCGATTACGTCCCCTTTAGAGTACCTATACGTACAGATAATAGCAATGTGAGCGATGACGATAAAGAATCTGGCAAGACAAGAGATGCAAGCTCTGTGGCTATGATTATAATCTGTCGTTACTTCGTTAGTGGTAGTTGCACCTTCCTCGTCCCTCTGACCAAAATTCAAAAGAGCCATGTTATTGCTAATGTTAATTCCTACCAAGAATAATAATGCAGAGATTGTAAATACCTAGGAAAGAAAATTTGTACATAAGTAAGTAGGTAGTGCTTAAGATCCATTGTTGTGCCGTCCGTGCGTTTCTTGGAATCGTACGCAAGTATAAAATTGTCAATAATACGAAATAATGTACTTATCTAAATTAATTAATTTACCATTACTGATGAAATTAAATTAAAATCAGTATACAAACAAACATAATTTCATTGGACTGCCGATGCCAGCAAATCCATGGATAATGGATGCGGTTGCTTATTTACGATTACGACACGACCCTCCAGGTTGGTGGTAAATACAATACTTTATTATTGGCGTTTAAATGCTTACATAATTGGCTATTGCCATTATTTTAGCAGCAATAATTATAATCTTTGGAAGTTATGCGGTAAGCAGAAATGGAGATTTCAATCGAAAATACTCGTAAATTAGAACGTGATTACTTT
>JAQFZC010002830.1:0-21168 GCA_034695205.1 Dicyrtoma fusca
CATCGATTGAGACTTAGAAATGGAGAAATGCCCATGGTAGCTGCATCCCAGTCATATAAAACAATGTTAGCACCATTTCAGCCCGTGAGCTTTAATGTATTTTCCTTTTATTTTGTAGACAAGTTCATGATATTGACCATGTTTCAAATCATCGTTGATAACACGGTTAATTTCTTGTTATTGTACCCATAGTCTAAATACTGTAATCGTTTCTTAGTTACATACGTCCACGTTACCTGTCGTTAATCTTTAATTTTAATAAAATGTAAATGAATAAAATATGTTTTAATTATTGTTACTCGGAACTTCAAAAGTTTAGTGCATTTGTGGTTTGGGTCTATTTCACGTTCAGTATGATGCACGTGTGGGAATAGTTTTGTAATAGCACGATGAATAAATATGTACTACGTCATGTCAAATTATTCTGATAGATTGACGAAGGGGCCTTGTATGCTCACCATCAACAGTAGGGTTGCACGTCAAAGATATTTATGGTGATATGTGATATTTCTACTGGGTTTTACTGAAATATTTGAAGTTAATATTTAGAAATGCAATTATTACGACGAGGTGTGTATGCCAAAAATAATTTAAAATTACAGAAATTGGGCAGTTTTATATACAAGCAAATATTTCACAAGTATTCATATAAAATCGGTTTAAAGCAGTAAACAACGGGCACACACTCCCAATGCTAGCAATAAATAAACCCCTAGACACAATATTACTTAATTCAAGTTTTCTTTCGACATCTTTCTAGAATAAAATTACCTAAATTTTGAATAACCCAATAATTTCACAAAGTAGTCGTTCCCGCCTGCCATCTCCAAAATAACCAAGTTTGTTCGCGCTAACCAAGTCAAAATGGGAGATGCATTAGAAATTCCGCCCATTCCGTTAGAGTTGATAGTTAACGACAGCGTTTAAAATATTCATTCCAAAGTTAACATAGGAATGTATATTTCTCAGGTTAATTTCATGGTAGCTAAAAATTCGAGTAGACAGAAAGGATAATTGCCCCGAGATATACACAAACAGTAAACTGTAATAACTGTGATCGTTATTCAAACGTTACATAATTTTTAAACCACAATTATTGTACTACAACTATTGACACCAAAAAAGGTTTAAAATGCACTAATAGTAGGCGTTAATTGGAATTCTTCTTTTTAATAATCGTTTCTGATCTACTCTTTGGACCATTTTTGAGCTGGTCACTTTCCTTTAAGTTTCCCTTCTTTGCTCGTTTCATGGGATTTTACCAGCAGAACAAGTTATAGCAATGTGTGTGTTGCCTTATGTGTCCGCCCCTTTCTTTTTAAGTTTTATTGGTTGTTTCAAAAGAACTTTGTTAGTTTGTGTAGGTACATCAACGGTTACCCAGTTATCCTTAATGAAGTCGAATCTGTCAGTTAATAAGCGACTACTTTCGTAGTGAATTCTGCCTCGGAAACTATATGTTTAAGGCAACGAGGTCGGTCTTCAGGTCTTCTACTAAATAGTAAATTCTCTTTAGATTGCGTAGCGGTGAAAGAGAGCAAAATGTCATATCATGTTTCTCACTGTCATATCACTAAACAATAAACCTGTCTCGACTCAATCAATCTGAGCAATTAGATCGACTGACTCAATATTGATTCACACCCACACGTATTCACAACAATCATTTCTTTCTGTCATTCGCACTTTAAAAACAATATAATTACAAGCAAAGTTACCATACGACAGGACAATACAGTGTTGTTAACAACGCCTCGTCCCACCCCGGCTTCAAAACACTCAGCATTACCTGCAAATATCAAAAACTAACATACTGAAACCAAACAAAAACTTTATTACAGTTCCCAACTTAAACAATTCCCAACTTAGAAGCAATTATAAAAGTTTCCAACTTCTTAAGAAATTCACCACCAAAGAACAAATTATCAAAGTTCCAAACGTCCTACGAAATTAACGACTTAAAACAAATTTTTGATTTGCTAAGGGGCCGTTCATTTAATACATAACGCTAAATCGGCCCGTTTTTTGGACCACCGACCGTTGTAACGCTATTTGCACTATGCACATAATACATTAGTATATGTATTGGTCACGTACTTCCCTTCTTGGAGGCAACAAGAGTGAAGTGATCCAAGTTGAAATCGAAATCGAATCGTCTCTCTTCACTTCAATACTCCTCTAATTATACGCACAGTTCCCAATCTAAACTAAGACCGAGTGACACCGTCCTCGAGTAGCTCCGGGAAAAAGGGAAATAGGGAGCACAACGAAAAGTAAACGTACATTTTTAAGCACACCATTGGAAAGAGAATCTTATAGTGAAGAAGAAGCGTATCAAAAAAGTGACAAAAAGTTGACAAAAAATAGAAATTTCAACTGAAAATCAAAAATTAAAAGTTTTTAGGTGAAAAGCAGTGAATCCCACCAAAAGCACAAGAAGTACACCTAGAGCAAAAAGTAGAAACTGACAACGGAGACGGCAATACCACCAAAGTGTTTTTTGAAGAAGAACGGAGCAGAGTGTACGAACGGAGGTGCAGCCAATAGAAATGAAGAGGGAAATAAGAAAACTGCAGAATTAACCTGAGCAGAAAAATACACAGACTAGCCCGGACCGACAGAGGATTGATTCCTAAAAATTTTATTTGGTAAATCAAAGGCGTGAGTCGGTGTCCGGGCAAAAACTCAGGCAAGTACCTTAAAATAACAAAAATGAATGGTATGATAAAAGAATTGTGAGATAGCATAACTAGTAATAAAACAGAAATACTGCTGGCGTTTGTTTGTTTGTCTATTCGGTACAAAAAGTCGTAACGAAAATCGCTAACGGAAAGACCAGACCAGACCAGATGACTGTAGAGAGAACCCCGACGAAAGGTGGAGAGAAAAAGAGGTACAGAGAAGGAGAAGAGAGTGAAGAGGAGGACGGAAACAAGAAAATAAAGACCATAGAGATTTTTGATGAAATGGACGGACTAAAGAAGAATGATGTTGAAGTTTTAAAGGAATTGATACTCGGAGGAAACAAAAGGATGGACGATGGATTCGTGTCGACAAAAGAACAAATCAACACAGTTCTAGAAAAGATGACGGAATTGCAGAAAACATCAGAGAAGCACGAAAAGGACATAAAGGAGCTGAAGGCCAAAAATGAATTCCTGGAAGTTGAACTAAGGAAGACTGGGACAGACTTATGAATCTACACAGAAAACATAACATTGTCATCTCTGGAGTCCCGGAAGAGAAAAATGAAACAACAGAAACGCTCAAGTCAGAAGTGGAAAGAATACTACATGAATGTAATGTTAAGCCGGAACTGGACTCGGTCCGAAGAATTGGACGGCAGAGCAATGGAAGAGAAAGAAGAATACTTGTATGTTTCATGAAAACCAGTGACAGAGAACAGACGATGAAGGCTAGAAAGGTGATCAAGAACCGAAAAGGGGGACAGATATTCATAAATCCGAATATATCAAGAGAAGAAGCCGGTAGAAGATTTAAACAGAGAGAAGAAAAGAGAAACGAGAAGAAACAAGACAAAGAGAGAAACAAATCTGGAAATCACGAGCGCAAAAAGCAAGAGGAACCAAGAGAGAATGAAAAATAGGATAGAGGCCGGCCCATACAACCAGATGTAGAAAGAAAGGAAAACAGTGTAAATAAAATACTCTATTGGAATGTAAATGGACTATGCACGAATCCCAATTTTAAATTAAAGCAAAGAATAGAAGAAGATGCGGACATTTTCTGTCTTACAGAAACCTGGGCATCGGAGGAGAAAATTGTAAATACGCAAATTTTAAATTCTGACTACACAATATTGACAATTCCAGCCGTAGGAACGGTAGGGAGAAGAAGTGGAGGTATCCTGTTCGGATATAAGAAGGTAATGAGGAACCTATGCAAAATAACAGGCCAGAACAGATTTCATATCACAGTAGAAATTAAAGAAAAATCAAGAAAGAAACATATATGCTTCGTGTACTTGCCACCACCGCAAGAGTACAATCCAGAGATGAGCAGAATAATAAAAGAATTCCTAAGGAAAGGTGGAAGCAGAGCACTAATAATGGGAGACCTAAACGCAAGAATAGGAAGCTACAAAAACAAAACAGCCAGGCTACTGAATTTTGCACAGACTCGAAAATCAAAAGACGATTTGAACAATAAAAGAGGAGAAATATTAACAGAACTCATTGATCAGAACGGACTAATAATACTTAATGGAAGAAGCAGATCAGACGAAGACGGGGAGATGACGCTAGTTGGAGCAAATGGATGCAGTGTAATTTACCTGTGTATATGCGGAGCAGAAATAGTAGATGACTACAGCGACTTTAAAACCCTGGAAAACAATGAATCGGATCACACACCAATAATTCTCTATACTAATAAATGCGAAAATAATAAAGAATGTAATGTAAGGAAAGTAGAATAAAAAATTAGATGGAAAAAGAAACAAGCAGAAGATTTTAAGAAATACATGGAATGTAACTCCTGGAAACTAACAAAAACAGAAGATAACGAATATCAACAGCTTAACACGCTAGTGTATGAGGCAGCGGAAAATACTGGAATGATGAACCAGAAAAACTATAGGATTAACTATGGACCGAAATGGTTTGATGCAGAATGCAGCAAGGCCAAGAGAATAGCGCTGCATTATTTACACCTTCTGAGAAGATCAGAGAAAAACAACGAACAACTGAATCGTGCCAAATACAGGGAGACAAACAAAAGCTACAAGAAATTGCGAAAAGAAAAACAAAAAGAATTTTACAGAAACGTGCAAGAAAGAATTGTAAGTAGCAGGGACTCAACAGAGTTTTGGGAAGCTGTAAATATTTTCAGAGACAGGAAATACTCTTATAACAACTCAAACTCGATAGAAAAGGAAGAGTGGGAAAAGCACTTCAGCACGGTCTTTGGTCCCAAGGAAAATGAAACCCCAACTGTGATAGAAGATCTGAAAGACAAAGATTTCAATACAGAGCCACTGGACAGAGAAATCAATATATATGAACTAAGAGCAGCAATTAAGAAACTAGCAACTAAGAAGGCAGTAGGGACTGATGGTATCCCTAACGAGGTGTGGAAAAACCTGGATGAGGGTGCACAGGACTACCTACTAAAAATCCTAAACGACGCATTCAAGAAGAAAATCCCTAGCTACTGGTCTGAAATCATCACTGCTCCCATTTTTAAGAAAGGCGATGACTCGGTTCCGAAGAACTACAGACCCATCTCTCTGATTAACACAATAACGAAGCTTTTCACCTGTATCCTCTCAGAAAGGTTAAATGGATTCTGTAGAAGAAATGATGTCATATCGGAAAACCAAGCGGCTTACAAGAAGGGAACTGGATGCCCAAATCACATCTTCAGTCTGTATGCGGCAATTTTGAAGCAGCTGAACACTAACACCTGGAAGTCAACGAGAAAGCTCTACTCACTTTTCGTGGATCTTAGTCAAGCATTTGACTCTATTAGAAGAGAAAACCTTTGGACTAGATTAAAACAAGCAGGACTGAACGAACACTTCATAAGCAAAATAAAAGAGCTGTATCAAAGCGCTAGGAATAAGATAATGTGTAAAGAAGGATACACAGAACTAATCAGCATATTAACAGGGGTCCTACGGGGAGAAACTCTGTCATCCACTTTATTCACAATATACATAGACAGAATCACAGAAATCTTGAAACAAAGCAAGATAGGAGGAATAAAGCTATTTTTAGCAGAAATTGCGATTCTCATGTATGCAGATGACATAGTTCTTATGGCGACCAACCCCCTGGACCTACAAAAGCAAATAGATGTCCTAAGCTCCTTCTTCGACCAGAATCTACTCACTGTCAACTTAGAAAAAACCAAAGCAGTCATCTTTAGAAGAGAAGGGAGAATTAAGAAAGATGTAAGATTTAGATGGAAAGGCAAACCGATAGAAATAGTAAGCACATACACATACCTGGGAGTAAATTTCAAAAGCAGCGGAATTTTCAATAAAGCCAAAGTGAATTTTTTTAACAAAGCAAAAATTGCCCAAGTCAAACTTTTTGAATTGTTTTACAAGGCCCGCATTACAGAAGTAGGAACACACATAAAGCTTTTCAACTCGCTTGTGCAATCTATTCTGCTATATGCTGCCCCAATATGGAAACTTAGGTACAGCAGTGAATTTGAGAACTTTCAAACTAATTTTCTAAGAAAACTGACTAACAGCGCTTCTCTGACACCGGGATGGATGTTGAGACTAGAAACAGGAGCAATGAATATTAAGCTACTGCTTTTCAAAGCGGTAGTACGGTTTATAAGAGCAATAGAAAGCAAAGGCGTAGAATCTATCATATACAACTGCTACCAAGAAATGAAGAAACAAACAGAAAAAGATGAGAAGTACAATTGGTACTTGCAAGTAAGAAGAATGTTTGAGGAAGCGGAGATGATTCAGCACTGTGAGCAGCTAAGTGAAGAATATATTGACAAAAACTGGAAGAAGATGACAGAGGAGTACAAGCTACACTGTTTAAACAATGACGTTAAAATGATGCAAAGCAGTGCGACTCACCATCAATTCAAACTTTTCAAAACGCATGCAACAAGAGCAGAATTGTACGAGATGAGCCTACAATGGAGCAGGATTAGACTGGTCCAAAGTATAAGATGTGGGATACCGAGAATAGTTATCAAGGGTAAGGCAACGACGCTAAATGGAATAGTGTGGAGAAGGGAGAAGTACAACTGTGAACTATGCGGGAGAGAAAGAGAGGACCTGTACCACATAATGTACGAGTGCCCGCACTACAAGGCTCCAAGAGGAAAGTTCCTGAGTCGAATCATAGGGAGAGGTCAAACTCGGGAGAACTACTTAACAGAAATATTTGACGGACAGAAAGTGGAAGAGAAGATAAATGACATAAGCAGTTTTTGGGAAGAAGCAATTAAAACGAGGGAATTTTACTATGAATGCATTGACGAAACACTGAACTGACGTAGAAAGCAGCATTGAAGAACAGAAGCAAAGAGAAAAGAAAACATTTAGCTAGGAAGTGAGTCCCAGCCCAAGAAACAACCTGTAAAAGGCTCCCTAGAGCAGGTGCATAAGAACATGATTGTGTAGATAAACTTAATTAATGTAAATATATTGACAAACTTTGATGCATAATGTTTTTATTGACGTATCAGATATATAGATGTGACTAATCGGTATTGTTGTATGGGCCAAATGGCCAAATCGACATAATGAATAAAATTATTATTATTATTAATTATCCAGTAACTTAAAACTATGTACTTTACTTCTAAATTGGAATAACATCAATTGATAACTTGTTTAATTATGTTCAACAACGACTTGTATAATTTTAGCTAATAATTACTCACAACCCTATGGATGGCAAAATACATAAAATATCATTAACTGAAATGCAAAATCATTACTTGTAAATCGATTTGTGTATGAGTTTCATGCCCTTAAATGCAATAAATCATTACTTACTTACTCACTTGAGCACTGGATCTCAAAACAAAATTCGATCTAACAATAATAAGAATGGTTTATTCGTCTAATCTCTAATCAATGTCTAATTTAATCATTTAAAAAATGCCGAATCCTGAGTTTCCGAGAGCTGTGCTATTCAATCAACCCTAATCCACCAATATATACTAATCCACCGATATCCATCAATATCCACCCAAATCCACCAACATCCACCCGAAACAAACTACCGAAATGCCATATCCACCCAAAATAAACCCCTTAAGTATCATATCTACCCACAATAAAGTACGCAGCTACCAAATCCATCCAAAAAAAATACGCAGCCTATATCCACTCAGAATAAAGTACGCAGCTATCGTATACAACCAAAACAAACTACTTGCCATATTTAAACTACAAGCCAAAGAGCAATCAGATAATCATCAGCTAATCAGCTCGGCATGATTGTTGTGTTACAGTATTTCGTATTTCGTCAAATTTTGAACTAACAAGTTGTATGGTTATGATGGGTAAGCCACGACCCGGAACCGAAGGTTTGAAAAAGTTTTTGTCAATAGATATTATTTGCTACTTAAGAAAAAAAGAAAGACTACTACAATATTAACAATTTACAAATGTACTAATCGATTAATGTGGCAAACATTGGAATTCAGTGCATTTAAAATCTAAAATACAGTACAAACACTATGTAGTAATACGACTGGTTTAAATTTGAATCTATTTGCAGCCTTCCGACGTGCTGACAGCAGAGCCGAAGATACTTTAGAAAGTCGGAGGCTTCAAATTCGGGCGTAACTTGGTAAAATTTTAAATGTCCTGAATATTTGTCAGCAGATTATTCAATTTAGTTTACATTTTGTATGAATCGAAATCAGACGTGAAACATATTATTCGCAAATAAAAATAATTTAACAGTAAAAAATGATTTGGCTTTGTACTCAGAATAGAGTACGCAGCTATTGGATACAAAAAAAACTAACACTTTTGTTTAGTGCGATATTCACCAAACAAAAGCACTTAAGTATCATATAAACCCAACAAAAAGTATGTGAGTTTTAGGGCACGTCCACGTAATTGTGATAAACACTTAATTAAGATAATTATCGTACTAGGTACTCGTTTTCTGTTAAAGGTCGTATGAAGGGTTCGTGCTAATGATTTGATACTTTGCCTCGATAGCTATTGAAGTTACTAGTGACGTCTCCTAGATAACTTGTGCTATGAAAAGTATGGGAGTTTGAGAGAAATAAATCAATGTGTGTGTACTCAATGAATTATAACAATCAAGTGTCGGTCGTTTATTGATTCGTAGCATTTATAGTAATTTGTTTATACTAACTTTAATGTACTAAAAAACAAGGGCTGCGCCCTTGTTTTTTTCTTCTAACTGGCTTCTTACAGACCGTAGGTATCATATTTGGCTATAGCTTCATTTTTAATTTTTTGCAAAAAAATCATTTGCAAAAAAATGACAAAATCGCGATTTTAACAATGAAGATGCCCAAATGGCTGCTCATTAAGGGCTTTCAAATGGTGTGTCACATATGTGTATTGCTCTATTTTTAATTTTTTGCAAAAAAATCACAAAATCGCGATTTTGACCCTCGGGATGCCCAGATACTCGTGGCTTCCTTTTTGTTTTCTGGATCTACTTTTCAAGGGCTTTCCAACGGTGTATCATATGTGGGTGTAACCCTATTTTTAATTTTTTATACAAATTATAGGAGAGATTTAGAAATTAGAAATAATAAACACAGATGAGCATTCTCCGTTCAGTGTTGACAAGAAAGTGTTGACATGAATTCAGGAATGCTCTACATTTTAGCCTTTGTCTATTGATAATTGAGAAACTGTGAAAACATGTGAAATCCTGAAGGATAAATAGTTGCCTTCACAGAGCAATAAAATGTGAGAAATCTAATTGTGAAATTAGAATTGTGAAAATCGGAACCCTGTAAAAGTACAGTATGAAGATTACTAGGTTTAGCAAATATGCATTTCAACACCCCCTTTCATCTGAATACACTTGTTACAGGTAAGAAAATAATTTTGTAATTATAAAATAAATGAATAATTGTAAAAAAATTGTAAAAAAAAATTATTTCTTGGGCTTATATCTAAAACTGTTTTTGTCGGAAGTTCCAGAGATGCTGGCAAAAGAAATGTTCGGTTCAGCGCTGGGATGAGTGAAGTCCATGGGCTGCATCTGAGAGGTAGGTATCTTCCTCTGTTGCATGAAAATCTCATGAAGCTTGTACGTATGCGCCTGGGTAAACTTGATGGACTTATCAGAGTTCAGCTTGTTGGGAGTCACATCCCCGTCTGAATCTATGATACCAATATCGTAAAGGAGTTTGGCCTTCTCTTGTTCATCCTTGTCACGGTACATAAGTAGAGTTGAGGTGAAGAAGTGCTGGTCTTCATTAATGGGCTTGGCATTGTTCAACTGGTTATTGAGCTCAGATGACAGGGAGAGGGAACAGGAGGGCTGAGCCGCCTTTTTCCTTTCCAGTTTACGGGGAGTAATTTTAACTGAATGGTCACCCTGGTTGGTCATCTTAGGAACAGGATCTCTGTACCACAACTTATTGTGGTACAGAGATTTTTCACTTGATGATCTCTGTCCGGGTCTGGAACTGAGAGATGCATTGGGGGTTCTGTTAACCAGTGGTTGCGATTGTTCGTTGGAAATAGAGCTCATCTCAGTTTCTGGTGATCGATTGCGAGAAGCAGGAGTCATAACTGGCCGCCTGTTCCTGTACTAGAGATTCATAACAAGATCATAGATTAATTGCCTATAATAAATTAATAGGACTATGACGCATACGGTGATGAGTGTTGTAGGAATCCAAGTAATAGGATCCCAGTCCTCCCTTGCCCACTGGTGAAAATCTTTTTCAAGGAAGGGAGGAATCACCATCTTAGGAGAGTCCCAGTCAATGTGAGGAGTGAGATGCCATTTGATTTTCTCAGTCGTCAGGTTTGGCTAGGCATCATTGTAAACGAGATCCATCATTTCCCCCTTGTAAGTAATATTGTTCAACGTGAAAGTATCTTTAAGTGGGAGCTGGAATACTTTATTGGGACATGTAATTGCTCTTGTGGTGCCGATTTTAATTGTAACATCAGGGCAATAAATGTGATACTTATTATTGAATTCCTTGACCTAAACAAAATCAGCTGCATCAACCATTAGTCGTTGTGTGCATTTTACCAACTCGAATTGTGTGGATTCATTGTTGAAGGTGAGCTTGTCTTGACACGTCCCACTTGGAGAGACGAGTAAAAGCCCCCTTGGCTCCATGCCTAGGTCAGTGGCGTAAAGACAATCTTCTCCTGGTGAGAAAAGTGCATTTACAGGACCAATGTACTTAACTTTACACACCTTGTCCTTTGTGGAAAGTTTGAGAAAGAATGGGTCAGCCTCCAGAATTGTAATGTTTGGGTTGACCATCGGGACAGACAACTCGAAATAGATGCCAGACTCGTCATTTTCCATGTAGCATCGTCTTGGGTCTCCGTACTCGAGAGGACAGTTAGGTGCGCAGGGGAGAGTTATATTTAGAAAGTCAAACAAACGGGAGTCCATCCTTTTCGCGTCCCATGCTCTTTTAGTGTCTTGTATAACTGTACGTCCAATGTTTAATTTTGAAACGATGTAGGAAAGAATGTACTGTATTTCCTGTACCTGGTCGTTCCAGAGATACATATCTGTCAATATGGCATTAATCGCCTTCCCCATCTTCAGCACGTCCTTGTGCAGAGTAATTAGCTGTTGATTTTGCGTGGCCATCTTCTTCTCCAGCCCATTAATTGTATTTTTGATTTCATGTTGCGTGAGTTGAAGTTGGGAAGTACGATGATCCATGTGCCATGAAAGTCCGAGTCCAGCACTAGAGACAGCAAAGATGATTAAAATGCCAATAGCAGTAAAAACGAACCGTTTTTTACTTGAGTGTGCTATTGAGAATTTCTTCTCTCTCCTCTCTAACGGAGAGGTATCCGATAACTTCCGGCCTCGTGGATCGTCTCCATATGACTGAAGAGCCTTTATCCAGCTTGTGTCCACCCGCCAGAGTGAAAAGGAGAAGGAAAGTAATGAAGGAGCTTGTGATTGCAGGAATTGCATTGATCATAACTGTGAAGCTATTTCGGATGAAATTAGTCTGGCCAGCTGTAGAGAATGTGGCTGTGGGAGTAGTCCTCTCCACGTGTCCCTCAGATAGCTCAAATCGAGTCTGCTTAGGTGGAGTGGCCTCGTCTCGTCCCGTGTTTTGCCTCTTAATTGCCCTTTTGGGCTCTTTACAGAGAAATTGTAAATTTAATTGTTCTAATTTCGGACGGAAATTAGGAAAAGAGGGAGGCTTAGTAAACATATCCGCAACTAGTTCATCAGTCTTTTTATGCTTGAAAATGACATTCTTGGATCTTAAGGCCGCCTTGAGATAATGTTGACGTATTCCCACATGTCTCGTTCTTGGGTGGAGTGCTGGGCTCTTAGCCTGGTCAATTGCACTTTGGCTGTCCATGTAGACTTTGGTAGTGGAGAGCCTGCAGATTACCTGTACATCGGCTAGTATGTTTTTCATCCAGCATTGGAATTTTACAGCTTCCGTCACGGCATTGGTCTCCGCCTCACAGGAGGAGAGAGCGACAAGTTTTTGTTTAGCTGTAGTCCAGGTCAGGGGAGAACCATTAATAGTCATTACAAACCCAGTAGTTGATTTGTAAGTCTGCCTGCATCCGGCCCAGTCAGAGTCGCTATACACAATCAATTCGTTGTTGGAATTGTCGCTTTTACGACTGTAGAAAATGCCTAAATCTTGTGTGGCTTGTAAGTACCTAAGTACATCCATGGCTGCATCAAAATGTTTAGGTTCATAATTACACATGTACCTGGTCAGACGGGCGACAGCATATGTAATGTCCGGTCTAGTGATGCGAGCAATGAACAGTAAGCAACCTACTAATTGTTAAAAAGGAATTCCATCATCCAGGGCTCGACGGTGCTCGTGTCGGTCCAGAAAGTCCAAATCAGATGGGTGTAATTGCTCCTCCAAGTAATCCTGTAGCTCAGCTTTTGTCCTGAATTTGAGCTCATTGGGTCCGGGCTTAATTTGTTTCCGGAGTTTATTGGGATTCATTGGAACTGGATTAGGTATGCAGTTATGCATGCCAAACCTCTTGAGAACTTTTGCTATGTACGTTTCTTGTGAAAGACCAATCCGTTTGTCAGAGTTGTGTACGTCCATGCCAAGGAATTTTGTAGGATTTTTATTTACCTTAAACTTGTAGGGCTTTGCGATAAAATCAACGATTTCTTGCATAAAAGTGGTATCGTTTCCGGTGATCCAAACATCATCGACATACACGGCCATAAGTACATATGACTCTGTGTTATCTTTTCGAAGGTGGAAAAGGCAAGCGTCGTAAAAACTGGGATAAAATCCTGCTGATTTGAGACATCGGCAAAATTCCTCGTACCAGTTTGCTGAGCCTTGTTTCAAGCCGTATAATGCCCGCTTGAGTTTACATACGTAATTTTCTCTGCGCTCAGTGTGGAACCCTGTAAGTTGCTCCATGTAGACATCTTCCTTCAGTGGACTGTTAAGAAAATCCGTCTCAACATCCAGTTGCCAGAGTGTATGCCCTTTGATTGCTGCTGACGCTGCCACTGCTCGGATGGTTTCATATCTTGCTACAGAGGCATAAATATCAAAGAAATTTATTCCTTCGACCTGATTGAAGCCGTGCAACTAGTCGTGCCTTGTATTGTCCACCCGGATGAGCATCAGAGGGAGGTTTCTTTGTGTAAACCCACTTATTTCCCAAGACTATAGTTTCCTTGTTAGGTCGCTTGACTATATCCCAAGTCTCGTACTGTGCCAGCGAGAGGTTTTCCCGGAACATTGCTTCTTCCCATTCCTCGTAATTGCGACCCTCGGTAGCCTGTTTAAACGTCTTAGGTAATTTGATATTGATAGCAGCCTCTGCTATTTTTTCTTCTATTTGCATCCGTGCAATCTGGTCCTCCAGCTCGGTTTTAGGAATTTCCAGAGGTGGAGGATTTTTAAAAGCTGCACTCAAACGCTGGAATGTCTTGTAGTCAGTAGGGCGGTCAGTATGACGGCCACTTCTTGTGACATGTTTCCGTTTATTTAAAACCTTACGTAAATCCTCAACGATATTGACCTTTTCATTACTTTTAGGTACCTGAGGATGCCTGGAGTTGGATCGCTTGGAGTTGTGTTTGTTTTAGAAGTTGACGGACAAAGTATGGTCTGCATCAACCTGTGTGTCCAAGGAATTTTCTGGCTCCACTTCATCGTGCCAGTTGTACCGGAAGTGTCTCTGGGGGATGTCGAGATCAACCTTGCTTTTCTCCAGAGTATCACTGCCGTTGGATTCTCCACTGACGGGACTAACATCCACTGGATGGACTGATGCAGCAGCCTCGGCTGATTCGGAAGGAGAGGATGATGCTAGTGAGTACGAAGTATCGTCTGCTATATCCAGGCATAAATCGTATTCATCGTCAGTAAGGTCAATGACGTGAGGGCTCTTGTCATCTGCCTGTGAGACAGTCTCAGTCTCCTCTCCAGAGTCATTAGGGCATTCATTCCAGTTGGAATTGCGTGATTGTCGTGAGTTGGTGCGTCGGGTGATTTTTGCGTTGTCGACAAAATCCCTTCGGTACTCGTCCAGCTCATCTCTTTGATCGAAAAGAATGTATGCTCCAGTACCTAGTTGGGGTCTTTGTGGGATTAATTTCCCATAGAAAACTGCATGAGTGGTGAGAAAGTATTGCTTGTTTTCAGGATCATAAACTTTAATTTCCTTCAGACTTTACTAGAGAGTTATGGCCCGCGAACCATCCCTCTCTAGTACGCCAATCCCATGGTTTAAGATTCGTGTTTAGCTCCTTTCCAGACATTGGGCACCCAAAAATTTTAAAATTGGTATTATTTACTTTCTTACAGAAGATTAACTCGTGGGGTGTTTTGTTCTTGTTGGTTGAGCTTAGTAACTTGTTTAAGATGAATACGGCATGACCGACTGCATCCTCCCAATTGGAGTCAGGGAGCCTTGATTCGATTAACATCGCACGTGCCATGTCCTTAAAAGTGCGGACGTCCCTCTCTATTTTCCCGTTGGATTATTTGAATGCGACTGGTGTGAGTTCATGTAGAACTCCAAGTCCCTCAGTCCATGCCGTCCACACATTATTGTCGAACTCGGATCCTTGGTCAGAACTGATCCGCTTGACAGTATATGCCTTGATCTTGTCATAGCCATCTATAGACCCTTGTCGGGCCATGAAGGCTACGGTGTCTTGGATGCATTTCAGTGTGGTCTCTGCTTCTTTGTTCTTGAGAAAGAAAACTGTTCTAAAATTTGAGAAGTCATCTTTGATGAGCAAGAAATACTTGTTGTCTGGATTGGAGGGCTCGATAGCATAAACCAGATCTGTGTGGATTAGTTCTCCGGGAACTGTAGCTTTAGGACCGGGAGACGTCTTGTAGGGACGGCATGTCCCTTTTGCCTTGACACAGACATAGCAATGGTACTCGGGCTCGAGTGCTCCAGTGAAAAAGACAACACCCTTTTTGATGGTGTCTTTAATAAATTGAAAGTTAGCATGGCCTAATTGTTCGTGCAGACGAAAATTGGAAGGCTGTACCTGCTTCATTCGGTATGAGCGTTGCCTAGGAGTTGACAATCGCTGGAATCGCATTACATGCATTCCAGGTACGAAGCTAGCTTCTCCTTTATAGACAACGTCATTCATCCCTCGTTCCAGTTTTATGACATCCTTCGTGTTCCAGAATCTATATCTATCAGCGACTAGTCGTCGTTGTGAAAATAAATTCATGCATCCGTTGAAATAAATAACATCCTTTAAAACTATTGTACGCCATTCACCGCTGGACCATGCCTCCAGTACTACTGTCCCAGCCTGGGTACAGTAGAAGTTATCCCCCTTTGAAGTGGTAATTGTGATTGTATTTTGAAGATTGTGGAGTTCACTGAACCATGTGGAACATCCAGCCATGTGAGACTCAGCACCAGAGTCCCAATACCAAGTGTCTTCACTGTTCTCCTTGTGTGTCTTGAGACCCAATTGAGAAAGAATACGTACATGTTCTTGGGGGTAGAGAATTATTCCATCGTTGGCAGGCATGATTGGGAGGCCAGAGATAATTTTCGCAATCCGAATGGCTTGAGTGTTGCTGGGTGGGGAATTATTATTGTTGTTGTTTTGGTGATTGTTATTGTTACCATCAACAGCTTGTTTCCCCCCTTGGAAGTCGACCCGCGGCAGCAGCAGCATCTCGTTTCGCAATCCACTGTGGACAGTCATGTTTCTTGTGTTCCATGGATGCACAAACAAAGCAAGCTCCCCTTGGAGTCTTGGGATTATTGTTGCGATTGTTGTTGTTGCCGTTGCCGTTATTGTTGTTGCCATTTCGATTGTTATTGTTGTTGTTGTTGCGATTACCCTAGTTATTATTGCCTCCATTGTTTTGATTGTTGTTGTTATTTCTGCGAGAATTGTTATTGTTGCCTCGAAAATTGTTATTGTTATTGTTTCGATTGTTACCGTTACCTTGAATTGGGACAAGTTGCCATTTGGTTGGGTCAAAGTTGTCAATGGACGGTTGGCCTTGTTGAGCAGAAAAAACTCTTGTCGTAGTGGAGTGGGTAGGCACCACGCTCTCAGTGCGAGACTCATACGTAGTCAGTGTTTCCATCAGATGTGCCCACTTTTTGTCACCTGATGGCTTGTTGTCCCATGTAGTGAGAAATGGGAGATACTTAGTAGTTTAGATGCTTCTGGTAGCCTTGGCGATAAAATTATCCTCCGTGACCTGCCTGCCCAGTAAATTGCAGATTTGGAAATACCCTCGAAGCTTGTGAAGAAAATCAAGAGCATTATTGTTCGTCATCTCGAGCTTTTCTTTGTTGATTTCACTGGCCTTTTGAAATTGAAGGCAGACAGCAGTCCAGAGAGCAGTAGCCGAAGTCTCGTTGATGTACTGGCTCTGCAGTTCCTTGCTAATTGTAGCAGTCATCACGCCCAGTGCAATGCCATTCGCTTGTTTCCAGTATGTAATGTCATTGAGTTCTTTCTGGGTGGGATCTTAAGGATCGACAAATGGACCTGGTTTGTTCCATTCTCCCGTGATGAGGATCTCCTCAAGTTGTTCAGTCTCCAGAGCATTAGAGATGAACTTTTTCCAGTGAGGGAAGTCCTCTGGCTTGTTGAAACGAGTGCAACCCGCCGTCTCAATCTTAATGTTACGCAGCTTAGGAGTAGTAGCGTTATGAACCATGGTTAAATTGTTAATGTTCGTACCTTTAAAAACAGTAAAGTGTGAGGGAGTTTCTTGTCCAGTAGAAAATAGCTCTGTGATATTGTCCCCAAAGAAACCTGGTGTGTATTGTCCAGGAATGTAGACTTTCAAATTTTCCGTGAGAAGAGTCGTCGTCGGATGAAAAAGAATAGAATGAACTTCTTGTGGTATTGTGTGGAGAGAGAAAGACAAAGTTGTCGTCTGTATTGTTCCCTTCCAAAGATTCAAGTTTAGCAACTCGTGGAAGTGGGGGTGGAGTGAGACAGATAGACGCGAATTCAATAGGATCTGGGTATGCACTTTTATCGAGGGCGAAAACTGCCTCGTCTTCGATGGATTGTAATTGTGCAGAATTGTCAAATAAAACAGAATCGATACCCGAAGCGCGTAAATTAGCGATGAGGTACACTATGTCGCGAGTGCACTGCAGCTGCTTACTTTATTCTGGGAGGATATAATACTTACGAACCTCGTTGTGGGTTGATATGATACTAACGTACTTTATTTAGGGTGAATATGATTCCTACATACTTTATTTAGGGTAGATATGATGCCTACATACTTTATTTAGGGTGGATATGATGCCTAGATACTTTACTTTGGGTAGAAATGATACTAACGTACTTCATTTAAAGTGGATATGGTAGCTCTTTATTTTGGACGGATATGATACTAACGTACTTAATTTTGGGTAGATATGACACACACACACTTTATTTAGGGTGGATATGATAATTACGTATATTATTTTAAGTAGATATGACCCTTACACACATTATTCGGGGTGTTTATGATACTGACGTACTTTATGTTGGGTGGGTTAGGCAGCTGCGTACTTTATTTTCCATAGATATAACAGCTGCATACATTATTTTAGGTGGATATAATATAATAATAATAATTTATTCATTGGGCCGATTTGACCATTCGGTCCATACAACCTGACTTAACCAGTCACTGTGGGCTAGGAAGATAGGAGGCTACCGCATCTTTTTTGTTTCGGTCATCTTACCCTTTCACCTATCCCCGCCCCCTCCTCCACAGTAAAGGAGTCCATTCCCTAGGCCGTTACATTAAGTAGTGGTCACTAAGGGTCACTAAGATAACTATTTTGGGTGGATATGGTAGCTGTTTACTTTCTTGTAGGTGGATATGATACTAACGTACTTAATTTTTGGTAAATATGATACTAAAGTACCTAATTTAGGGTAGATATGATACTTACGTATATTATTTTGGGTGGATATGATACTTGGGTACATAATTCAGGGTGGATTTGATATTTCCATGCTTTATCTAAGGTCAATACGATACGTACGTACTTTATTTTGGGTGGGTTTGGTAGCTGCGTCGTTTAGTTTTGCTTACTAAAGTGTCGGTATAATAACAGGGTTTAAACTAATTTTCCTAATTTTGAACCAATGCGGTCAAGTCATACGTCATTTTGACGGAAATCGAATAAAATAACCAAATTTTTAAATTTTTCGAAAAATGTTGAAAAAACCTCGAACCCCCCACTTTGCACGCACAAATGTTGAATTAAATATTAATTCATTTTGAAAAACTGCATAACTTCTGCTATGCATGCGATTACCTTTTAAATGATGTATTGCACGCCTCGTTTGGGCGTGAGTGACCGGTCGCAATTTCGGTTTGAAATTTTTCGGTTTTTGGAAATTTTGAAAATTGTAACATTTTATCTTGTAATACATCATTTTACGGAAAACGGAGAATAGATTACAGATCCAAACTTGCTTTTTAAGTACAGTTGATATTTAATTGAAGCTCGAGGAATAGATCCTGATATTCTTGGTGAAGAACATATCGTCGTAGCTAACCAAGTGGGCGAAGCCTTCTTGTTGATATGATAATTACGTACTTTAGTTTGGGTGGATTTGATACTAACGTACTTTATTCAGGTTGGCTATAATGCTTACATACTTTATTTTGGATGGATATGATACTTACGTAGGTATATTATGTCGAATAGACAGGACCCTTACATACTTTAATCTGGGTGGTTAAGATACGGACGTATTTTATGTTGTGTTGCTTAGACAGCTGCGAACTTCATTTTGGGTGAATATAAAAGCTGCATACATTATTTTGGGTAGATATGGTAGCTGTATGCCCTATTGTGGGTGGATATGATACGATTTTGGGTAGATATGATACTTAATTCAAAACCTTTGGGAATCTCTCCAAGAATGATTGATAGTTCCCGGACCCAGACCACTGGAACTGGAACACTTACTGATACACCCAATCACGAAGATGCTATTGGACTGTTAATTAAAATCTACACAGACTCAAGATGTTGAAAAGATTGCGTGTGATTCAGGACAGGTTGGAAAGGGAACAGGAAACCCTGGATCAACTAAATCGTCAATCTGAGGAAACTAGGGAAGCTAAGCGACTTAACTGGGATCGGGGGATCAAGTTTGTTATAATCTGACGAAGAATGTCAAGAACTTCCGAAACTTCAATTCAACGGCAAGAGGGACCAACCTGAGTGACGATTACGATTACAAACAACGTCAAATGAACGACAGGGTGGATACTGAGCTCAATTTTTTGGATGGCGAAGACGGGAGTGATTCAGAAGAGGACTGGGACGGGCAAGACGAAGAGCAGAAACAGTTGTTAGTCAATCCGATGCCTCAACAACAAACACGTTCGCTGAAGAGAAAGAAGACCGAAAACGCCGAACAGATGACGTATGTGTAAGTAACAGTTAACAGTAACATCGACCATCACTTTGGTAACTTTGAATTAGATTAGATTATTATTTTATAGTACATGATGAATATTGGAATTCAATTTCGTTTGTTTTTTTCCTTTTCGTTTAGGAATAGATTATCACAGGAGGAGATGAACCAATTTAATGAAACAATGGAGAATTTTACTGAGGATTGCAATAATTATTATGATAGTTCGGAGTCATCGGGATACAAAACTGACACCGCCAGTGGTGTCAATGACAATGAACGTGGTATTGCATCGGTTTCGGGTCGTTTCGTACCACGTCCGCGTGACGTAGACAAGGTTGTGGCTCACATTGAGAAGGCGAAGGCAATACAGTTAGACGAAATACGTTGTTGATTCCACCTTCAAAATCAAAAAGTCTCTCAAGTAAGTTGATGTGTCGAATATTCTTCCCATTATTTGAATAACTAATGTTCCTCATTAAACTTTCGGTTTATTACTTACAATATCAGTAAATTAGCATCGTTTTTCATATTACCAGTAAAATGGCTTTATTACTTACTTACAATATCAGTAAATTAGCATTTCGAATACGGAGAACATTTTTGGAATACTATTGCATTATTGTATTAGCGCGTTATTAATTTATTGACTTATTGGCTGGAGAAGCCTTCGGTCTACATTAGGCCAAAGCAGTGTTAAGTTGTTTGGAGCTACTTAAACTGGCTTTACTTTATTACTTTTGTTTCTTAGAAAAACATATATTTAATATTTATACACAGATATATTCGTCAAAAATTAGTTAGTTATTATGAGGCAACTAATTTTATTACACTTCTTTCAAAAAAATAGCAAGACACTTTTTTGAAAAGATTTCGTTTTTATGAGATAATAGACATTAAATAATGTTAAGGTATAATTTATTTGCGTTCTTCATGGACAGCGCAACAGGTTTGTTTAAAAGAAATAATTACATTATCATTTGTTAATTATTTGTATCAGTGTTTATTTTGTAATAATTAATAACAATAACTAATATTATTTCTAGTTTTATTCTTATGTAAAAGCTGTCGTAAGTCAGCTATTGGAGTTGAATACTGTTGTATAATAATTTAGAGTTAAGCACTTAATTCGTGGTATCCTTTTATTTACAACTACTAAAATGTTCACTCTTGGTTGTTAAAACGTTTGTTATTGTTCGTGATTCCATGTTATTGTTTCGTTTCAATATATTTTATTATTATCGGAGTATTTATTTAAATCAGAACAGAAAACACATAAAAAATTACATTGTACGAGATGATTATGAACAACAACAACATGAAACTTAAACGTAATCAATCAGCAATGCAAATTGCACAGTATAGCCTACGTTTTAAGTCAGCATAAACTAATTAAAATTAAACAACATTCTACAAACAATTTTGTATCATTGTAAGATTCACAACTCCGCCTGATTTATTAAACAATAAAAACAAACAGTTAACCCTCGCACTTTCGAACTTTTTTGGAACTTTTACCTCCTGTAGCGCGTTACTTTGCCTTTGTTTTAAAAAACCAAGATAGCAGACTAATGTACTTCGCCAACATGCGCACTATAACGTT
>JAQFZC010002831.1:0-21166 GCA_034695205.1 Dicyrtoma fusca
ATTCCCGCAAAAGTTAAAAAAAACTAAACTAAAAAAAAGCTTGCTGGTGATAATAGTATCTGTAATGATCAGTTCTCATCAGCATCATATTAATTAATACATAGTGTAGGTACTTTCGATACCTACAATCTGTGTTATTATTATGATTACAACTTTCCGTAATTATATGCACTTTGTACTTTACTGATGGCGTGGAAGTGCCTGGAAATTTCTTCGTCGTTTTTCTCTCTCTCTCTCTCTCTCTACTCACCTGTCCTCCTGCCTTACCTTTTATGTAATGAACCACCATACAATCAAATAAAAATAACAATAACAAAATAACCCAGCCGACCGCTAAACTTGAAAACTGAGAGTGCAAAAAGCATTAGCATCTCACTGCTCTAATACATGTGTACTATGTGTTACATCATCAAAAACTAAAAATCCGCATCCAAGCGTATTTAAGATAATGACATAATAGGTAGTTATCGTATTAAGTACCGGGACTAATGACTGTGGCATTAAAATTAGAGCCCAGAGCTGAAAAACTTGGAATTATGTACATAATCATATTATGAGATGCATTTTGTTTTGTTATTAGTAGAAAACTAATAATAATAATAAGAATGAGAATGAGAATAGTAATAGGTAATTGTTTATGTTTGGTTAACTCTTCCCTCATTAATATTTCACTTAGGGCAAGAATTTTTTGTTATTACTCAAACTAAGAGGCATGCACGTGTTGTTTTTCACTCCTTCCCAAAATATTTACCTCACAACACAACTCTCCTGGTAATAATAGGCACATGTAGTAGTTTTATTTCATTAAAAATACAAACCCTTATTTGCCCAAGTTCAAGTCCAAGGAGTGGTATCTGGTTTTTTTTGTGTTCAAGTATTGAATTTCAAAGGAAACATCAATACGGGCGCAGGGAAACATTGCATTGGTGGACGAAATGAAATGACGACAGACAAAGCCTGGGTCCTGGGTAAATAAAATTGCGTGTTAAAATCCTTAAAGAGTGCATTCCATTCGTTGCATCGCACTGCAATCTCCAATGCAATGGAACGTTAGTACATAGTTGGGTGTTAGGCATTCGTTTCCTGAATTAAAATTGCAGTTTCAACGCAACTGCAACTGGCAATGGATGGATATTTTCGTTTGTTTCTCGAGACCAGAATTTGTTGGATGTAGTAGCGTGTGTGTCTGTGATCCTTTTTGATCCGATGACGCCAAATCAAATATGCTTTCCCAATTTTGTGGCATGTGCCCAAAAATGGGATTCATGGAGATGCACAAATTCCACGAATCGAATTATTTTCAATTCTTCCACTCCTGGTTGACATGAAAGATATAAACTCGACCATAACCAATACAATTTGCACAAACAATATATAGGTAGCTATATATATGTATATATATACACGAACATCAATTGGGAAATTCCTCTCTGATGCTCTGAACCCGCTCGTAAAAGTATCTAACATGATGTATAATGCCTGGTGTAATACAAAATGCAAATTTGAATTTAACACAATCAACAATTGACTGGGATGTGATGACTAAAGTTGTTCTATTCCATCCCAAATGTCGATCCCAATCTCATCATAATTCCCACAAGAATTCTCCAATTCATATTTTCTTTTTGAATATAAATTCTTTGACTGGCAGTCAGTCAGTCAGTCAGTTACACATGTAAATACGCACCTATCTACACGTGTATACCTACGCCTGTACTCGTATATATATGTAATTTATTTCGTTGTTGAAGTTAAATGCAAAATGGGCTACCTTTCGTCTAAAATGGACAAAATACCATATTTTTTCCGCCGTTTTTAAAAGTGAACATGCACGGCAATCAAAGATAGAGTTGGAAGGAAAGTAAATGTCTGGTTTAAAAGCTTACAATTAGCGTCATGTATTGTTTCAATTTCTGCTAGTACATAAATATAACTTCTAACAATGAGCTTGTGCCACAGGTGTATTATAAATTGTGTAGAGACGGGGTTAGCAGGTTCAAATGTGATAAAGATTAATGACTCAGGTACTTCAACTTCCAATCCATTTTCTCTAAAGAAGCACTAATGCATTTTGGTGTGTCAGATAGTTACTTACATTCTAATATAATTAATGTAATTTGTATGCTTTTAGTAAAATGAATTAAGTAAGTAAGTAAAAAAAAAAGAAAAAAAGAAACTTGAAAATAAGAAATAAGAAATATTCATACCATGAGTTCATCTCTGTATTTATTCCCATTGTACTGTCAATTCAATTTTCTCCTAAAACGATGAGATAAACACTCAAAATTCAACCCTAATACATCAGCACCTTCCAGAATACACAGAACAAAAAAAGGTGCAATGTAATACGCTATAGTTGGTCCTTTTTGTCATTTTATTTATCTTTCTCTAATGCAATGCAATGATAGGAAAAAGAAATCCAGTCAGTTGAAAGAAATGTAAGTTGGTATTCAAATCAAATTAAATAATACAAATTCAAGTTGACAGGAGAAAGAGGGAAGCTCGATATTTATGCCCTGTGCGACATGCCATACATTTATGATTATACTGATTACAAATGCACAGGGGCTGAAATGTCATCGAGTAAATGACACCGTGACGTAGGTCGTCATCACACATCGACTTCGACATCAAATATCAGTCCTGTCTGCACCACGTAGCTCATAAAAAAGAATCCTTTTCGAATACATATTTGGAATGATATAAAAAAAATGTGTATACGCTCATTGACAATTTGACAAGTGACGAGTGTAGCGTGGAGAATCAAAAGAGCCTGAGAGCTCATTTCATAATTTCATCGTCCTCCAGATTTTATTCAGTTTGACATTGACTCAATAAAAACAAATGCATCCTCTCATAACTTAGCATCAGTATAACAATAGCAATAATAATTGAACATATGGGAAGTATGTACATATATAGTTTTGAGGGCTCAGGACTGTACACAGAGTGTCCACACACGGAATCCTGTGTTGATTTTTGATTTTTGGGTTTGCCCTCATTGCATAACACACACACACACACAATTTATGACAGACGAACAAGCTGTATTGACAATCGCGAAAGACGGCCACCCATCTTAAAAGCTCACGACTCAAGACACACACACACACAAGTACTACGAAGGAATCAAGTTTTATTTAACAAGTTTTTTTTACCACTACATGTATGTATGATCACACGCTCTGACACTCAGACAGACTCAGACTGTAAATTGGTAAATTGGTAAATTGTACGACCTGTTAAAGTGAACTTGAAAATTGAATCTGGCTAAATGGATTATTATCCCTTATGACAGAACAATTTGCATGGAACATTCCTCTAATCAGTGGAACCATGCACCACTCATTCCTTCCTTCCTACGATCCTCAATCCCAATTTCCCAATTTGTTCCCCTTTAAGACCCTACGCACTTCAATCTAACTCCATACGAACTTTAACGACAAAATTTTAACTTGTGTTTTACTTTTACATACGTTCCAATCCAGGACACAAGCTCTCTGTTTGTGACTTCGCAGGCTCTCATAACTATTCTGTCCAAACCATCTACTTTTATACTTATAGCTGCTGTCACCATTCAAATAAGTATAGTTGTTGTCTGAGCCACTATAAAAGCCTAATACTGAATAATAGTTGAAGACATCCATATGGCACATGTACATATACTGTTGCTGTCCACAAATTGTTTCCATTTCTGTTTCATCTCCGATTTGGTTTAGTACTTTACTTACATACTAAGTATGTATATAGCTTCCGCTAAACCAAAGTCAAATTCAGTTGAAAATTCCAATGCTAACGATACGAATAATGTAACTACTAGCAACAAGACAGAAAACTTAAAGAAAGCTTCAAAGCTTTAAGATGTTCAAACTCACTTTTACTACATATGTAGTTGTAAGCCAAAGTAGGAGCTAAAAGCAAAACTTAGCTAAAGATCCACCAAGTCTAATTTTACTGTAGGATAATGTGCCTCAGCAGGAAAGTAATGAGAGTCATAGTAATAAATTTTGACGGATTTCTTTACTTTAAACTCGATTGGAATTGAAATTGAAAGCAGAATTTGCAGATTCAGATAGTGAGCTATTCGATTCACGATTTACCAACTCCTAGGTACGTAAGTATAGGCACTGCATATAGTATACCTAGATAGGTACCTACATGGAGCATAAAATCATAAATTCAAATTGTTCATCACGCCATGGCAAGGAAGAAGGTACTAATGAAATTCCTATGTTCTCTCACTGCTTAATCAGATAAGAGTTTGAAATGAAAGGAATCAGAACCTTTTTTCTCATCATTTTTATACTTTTAAACTTTTTTATTTTATGTCAACTCTAAAGTACTAGTGTGTGTTGGATCATTAAAATTGCACACAGACATTTCCACACGAACTTGACATCGAGATTCGACATTTACATTGACATTGAGAAGAACAGATATATATAGATAGTTGATTCTCGACGCTGGTGTGACACGTGATCTGCAATCTGTGTGAAGCGTAAGGTGTCCCACATTATTGTACTATGTAAGAGATTACATAGGATCAAAGTTGAAAAGAAGAACAGTTCCTACCTTGCCTTGCTATTGTTGCTATGAACGCTAGCACACATTTTCCCACACAAAACTACTAAAACCAACAGCAAAAATCGATTTGAGAGAGTGACAAGTGACTTTAAACTTGACAGATTTAATAATTTATCATCAGATATTTTACGATTTGATGTTTAAAATGCAATCCCTATTGTTCTTATCCTACACTCATGTCAGTAGCCATCCACACCAGTTACTTATGTACATACCAGCAGCATCACTCTGATCACAACTGATCTGACACTGATTCTCATTCTGACTGACTCGTGAGCTTATTGCATATTATTATATGTCTACTACTTATCTATACACATACTCATTTAAAGAAGATAGAAGCCTCACTGTCCATTAAAGATGGAAAAACTTTATTAAGCCAAAGCCACTGACTGCTGCACAATTACATAATGTACACATAACCAAGGCACCCATGCAAGTAACTATGTATGTAGTCAAGAAAAAGAAAGTAAGACAGCAAACGTGCCCTTAGGATTAAGAGTGATGAAAAAAAATGACGGCTGTAAATTCTAAGCTAGGTACGTTTTTTTTTACTGTTATCAGACGCGTATTTGTACAAATGTACTAGAAAAATGTGTGCTCATCATTATAGATATATCACACCCGTCGGTGTCGGTCACTTCATCATCCTACATCTTGCATATACAATCTCCAGCTAGATCAGCGAGTGATGAGAGGTGAGAGAGATAATTGAAGGAATTGAAAGGCGTTAGCAAAAATTAATTATGACACCCATACGCTAGATCATGTCTAGGATTGAACCGGACTAGACTGGACCATCTTATTTATCCTGGGATCATATACGCAGCCCCCTATATGCAGCACAAGAAGAAATGAGAAATAATAATAATAATACCTAATAAAAAAAACATACTATTAAAGCAACAGTAACTACACACTTACAGCTTTACAGCTGGAGGCACAGTAAAAGGAAAAGAATCAAGTTAATAGAACAAGGGCGATGATTTAATGTTAATTCTTTCTGACGGTTGAAAAAAAAAGCATATAAAAATGCATAGGATATCTTAGAGGGAATCTTAACTTAATATTTATATGGAACACTTTGGAATTTACACTTTTCCTTTCCTCTCTCATCATTTCACTTTATTAGACTTTTAGACCAGACTTTAGTGAGGGAGCTTAGGATCCGTACACGGCACAGTACTACGGAATGACTAGGTCTTAGGTGCAAAAAAAACTGAAAAACTAAAATGAAAGTGCATGGGTACGTCAACAGCTTCATACTTTATGTCATACCAAAAGTAAAGATACATTTAATATAAAAGTTTTGAGTATAGCAATGCGCCCAGGCACATGACACATTAGGAACTAGGAAGGTATATATGTACCTACCTATATGTACTTTCTTACTAGTTAGTTCTTCCTTCTTACGTAGTGATGGACGAAAAGGAGCCACAGATGATGCAAAAATACATATACAGGCATAAATAGGGGCATGTGGCAAGTATTATTTGAAGATTCCTGGGTCCTGGATTACTTTAGTTTACATTACTTGGCCTGCCTTGATGTTGGTCTTGGTCTTGGTGTGGCGTTGGCTTGGCTTGGCTTGGCTTGGTTTTGACTTTGGCTTGGCTGGGTAATATGAGGCGTATATTTCACTGTCAAATAACATGAAAGAGGTAGTAAAGCTTCATGAAGACTATCTAAGATGACAGGAAAAGAATATGTAATCTCATTCCCCACCTTACAATTTGCTCAAGTGCATTACGTATGTAAGGGATTTCATACTGGGACTGAAAGGAAAGAGCCAGGGCACCCTGATAATGTACACCCTTCTGGGGTTCTAAATCTAAAACAAGCCAGAGAACTTTATGTACGATCAGCTTCCAGTCTCAGCACCTCACCACTCTCCACTCTCACAATCTAAAAAGAAAAAAGTAAAAAAGATACAATTCATTATATAGAACCAGTAAATACACACGAGCTAACATTACTACCTAGGTAGGTTCATATCCGTACCTTTCTTGTAAATGTAGTAGGAGCTATCCAGAGATAGCCGTCGAACAAGGTGCAAACTATAGTATAAGCAACATTTTTGAAAAAATTCAAATCGCTATGTTTACATATTTCTTAAATGTACAAAGTATGTAAAAACGATGTATGTAATTAACCTAAAGTATTTTGAGCAATTTCAATTCATAATACGCAATCCTTTTAGCATAAACAGTCAATCTCAAACAATTCAAAGTCCAACATACCTACTACAAGCCACCGAGCACAGCTACATAAGTTCAAGTGTTATGTGTCAAGTTTTAGAGGTTTTCCAAGTTGAGGATTTTCATTTTGTTTTTTTACAATATATTATAATTCTGGTAATTCTGCAAAAGTAGGTTCATAAATGTCTATGGATGTTGTCCGCCAGTGCAGTGCGCGGCATGGTTCAATGCATCCGTTAAATCGTAAATTTTATCCTAAATCAAATCCATGAGCATAAATATTACACTGAATTCCTATGCTAATTTAATCGATGGGATAATGACAAGGTTATTCCTCTATCTCTATCAATACTGCACCATACACTATACAGATAATGTAATTGAGTGTAAAATAGTTGAGGTATTTCAACGCGTAGGTTGTTACAATAAGTATATACGGCAAGACAATTTATTTTCATTTAATTTGAGAAATTTTTTTGTCTGTTTTACTTGTCTTCCATAACATTCATGACATGACTCACACATAACGTCATATATCGTAAACGTAATAGATATAAATACAAATACAAAAAGGTATGCAATGCAAAGGAGCTACAGGCGACAGGGCAGTGCATTTATTCATTAAAACTGAGTGAGTGCCAGCTTTAATAAAGGCAGTGAGGTAGAGTAAGCGCAATAGCTTCTTTACTTGCTGTTACAGAGTTTGTGGATGCCCCATTCTATGGGTGTTAGCGATTCTGGTTGCCGGTTGTGTATTTACAACTAGAATTAGTAACAGTTATTAAAAGATGATAATTTAATGAATGAATTGATGTAAAATGACCAAAAACTCACTACACTACTGGTAACTTGACTAACCTACGGAACTGAATGGAACGTTAGACCAGATTGATACGATTACAACACCGACCGATACGAACGTGACGAAATTTTCCTCTGACAGGAAAGCCTGCCACACAATCTATTAATAGCCATGTTTATGATGAAATCCTGTGAATGGTAACTTAATCTATAATAATAATAATAATAACAATAAAACGTATTTTAATTTTACACTGAGCTTGGCTGAACCCAAGTATTTTGAACGAATATACTTTTTTCCTGTAACGGCGCCAACCATAATACTTGCTATCATAGCACAGAATCGTGATTCGTTAATTAGTGTAGGCGTACAATATTATTGCAAATTACATAGTATAAACAACAAAATCTGTTTTCTTCAGCTACTCGTAATTCCTAATTTAAATTCAGATAGTTCCATAAGTTTACTTGGAAGATTTGAACACTTTTTTTGCAATTCCCATTGGATTGTACCGCAGTGTTGTAATTCTGACTAATACTAAGGCCCACACTACAGGTAAGAGTTAAGAGTTCTGTATCGCTATTCTATCTGTATCGCTGCCGCTACTTCATCCCAAAAATGTAGCAAATTTTATTAAATTAAATCCAATTTAAATTTAATTTCACTTAGTGCTTTACTGCTAATTATCCTGGCTCATTACAATACAGTAACAAAATGAAGACCAGTATTACGTAAACTAAGCAGGACATGACTAAGCAGTAGGTTTGTGATTTCTGCATAACAGTGTTTTCGCAAATGCAAAATCGTGAGACATGCAATGTAGAGCTGCCGAATATATACATATTGCTATTAAATTTTGCAATTCTTTTTTTCTGTGTCATTCTATAATCTTGGGCAATACTTTTTCGAGTCCAGTCAGACAGTCTTCAAAGATGAAGAGGACACACGTACGTAGGCATTCAGGAAGTCTATTACTGCATGCAAAATACGTCACTCACTTGAACACCGTACAGCATGCAGATACGTAAATAGGTATAGGCAGACAGATAAGTAATAATAATTATACGTACAATTAGAAATATACGGAGACAGAGACGCTTTGGTTCACATTTCTTCTCGGCATTGAATTGAAATGAAGACAGCATGTGCAGGAATAATAATTGTAACAAGTGAAACTCAGGTTAGCTTTTTCTCAAATTGCTCTGTGGCGTGGCAGTGAGTGTCTACGCAGAAATATAATGTATGGATGGATAGATAGATGGATGGCTATAGATGGTGTAAGAACGAAATATTTCGCTACAGGAAATTTGCATGGACTGACCTAGCCCTTGTAGAATGAGAAATCCTTTTGAAAAATCGATATACCTAGGTATGTAATGCATGTAGACCGATCCATTAGCAAATGTATGCATACATACGTATTTATGTACGTAACTGCAAAAGGAAAACTAGAGCTGTCTTACTCCTTCACTTTCCTACTTGCTGTACTTAACTGACTTGAGTGTAATAATTATATGGAGATTGACGTCCATAATTTACAAATAAATAATTGCGTAAAAGTTAACTTAAATGGCCAAATCTTTAGAAAGCAAATGTAGGTATGGACATACTACAAACTGCACAGATTGGTATGTATGACTTTTAAGGTTTGACATGAACTACATAACTAAACTGAAAACTCAAGTGCAGAAAATAGCTGAACAATGAACAAAGATAGAGAGAATAATGGAGAGCTCTACGCATTTTTGTGTGTGTGTATTTAATTTAATGCAGTATACACTATGTAGATTTCTTAGGACAGCACTTGATCCTATTTCATTTCCACCATTGCATAATAATGAAGCGCTTCATGAACCAGGATCATAAATAAATATGAACTATCAGGATATCTCAAGGCACAATGAAATGGCCAATTATTTGAAACTCAAACTCAGCACTAGCTAGCACAAGAGGAAAGCACAAAGCACGACAGCCCAAAACCTAATAACACTACACACACAAACACAATACTATCAACCGGCCAGCTCTTCAAGCTTTGTCTGTCTTGTAATTCTAAACTAAAGCGTATTGTACATTCAGACATAGCGCGGGTGAAGAAGAATTGTGACCAAAGTCCAGTCCCCACTCCAAAGATTATTATTCCGACAATCCAACCTCCTCTTAATGTCATTTTGACTTTGACACACGTTTCAACTTTTTCAAAATCAACTTTTTACCGGTATTTACAAAAATTGTAAACACCTACTATTTTTTTTATTATAACATAAGTTCCCTTTGGGTTAACACCCATGGAACTATAAATATTTATTAAGGATCTAAAATGTCGTTAATTTGTGTTTGAGTTTTCAATTCAATTTTGTGGACTTGCTGATGTAGGCGTTCACTGTCGTTAGTTTGTGGTTCAATTTTCGATTTCAGTTTTTGAACTTCCTCATTGGTTTGTTTAAACAAATTACGGAGAATAGTGATTTGTTTTTTCAAAATAAAGTGGAGGATCTAAGGAGACGTGGGACACAATGATTCTTCACCGACGGTGTGTAGTAGTTCATAGTTGGAATTTGTATCTCAAGCATCTGTAAGCATCTTATATTATAGGCAAGTGTGCAAGTAAATGTAAATTTTAAAGACAGTCACAAAGAAACATAAAACGTTCATAAGGTCTAGTCTGCCCTATGCATAGGCAAACAGAGACAGGAGACGGTCTATATCCTACTTGACCAGGTATATATGTTGGTATAGAGAAGAGCTAAAAAACAAAATTTAAAAAAAAATGCCCTTTTCAATGATAGTCTTGCAATCGAAATAGGAGCCTGGTATGTATGTACTAGTAGACACCTATAGGTACCTACATTGCTTGGTAGGTATAGCTTGGGTTTTGAACCTTGGTTGCAATGAAATGAAAACAAGATCGTGAAATGCTCCAACTCATCTCCATTTTTACACACATTCAAAAAATCGAAATTCCCTTTTGACTTGACTTTTGAAGACGACAGGCTCCTTCAACGTCTCGTTCAACTTGAGTTCAGTTCATATATATAATATGTAGGTACTTACAAATGTATGTAGCTCACTAGTCAGAGAGCCAGTGCCAGAGTCAAAGCGTCCACTGCTTACTTACTACCTCTTTCCTCTCCAACTTTTATACGTCTACTATATAGTGTCCTGACTAGTGAGTCCAAAGTTAATTTGCATTCACATTAAATTATTATGTCTATGAGGACTTTATGAGATGCTCAAGTCTAAAATGAAAATAAATTAAATGACGCAAATTATTATGTATGTATATCAATATCAGCTCTCCAATCAGCTCTCGCTCCATCCCTAGTTCCAACTTGACAGGAACAAAAAGACACAAAAACACAAGACAATTCAAACTTTAGAACGATAATGATGATACAGCATAATAATAATTTTAATTAAAAAATACATTACATAGGGTTTTACTTGCACACAAATAATAAACTTGAATAGGTATTAACAATTACAACAAATTATTATTATGATTTAAAAGAATAGGTGAGCACCTACCTACGAGTATAGTTAATGGAATGAGTTACGACCAAAAACAATATTTTATTATTACATTAACTTTTTTCTTTTTAGATTATTTAAACTTAAAAAAATAATTAGTTTCCCTACCCAGTAAGGCAATTTTTTGAAGTAGTAGGTAGACATTGCTTTGCTTTTGTTGTAAAGTTGTCAAGTCGTTTTTGAGTATACAAGCATTCTTAGCAATCTCACTAGTCAGATTCCTTTTGTTTCAGTGTGGCAAATAGGACCATATAAAAAAGGAGTTAAAAAAAAGCAAAACAACATATTAATAATTCATATTTAGTAACATTATTAATTATACAAGATATAAGGAAATCACATTATTAAAAGAATGATTATTCAAATCTAAAAATCCCAAATATATAAAATCCAATACGATTCCAAATTTAATTTTTTAGCTAAAAAGCTGAAACTAACTAAAAAAGACAAAATAACGAGTTAGCAACCAGAGAAAAGAATAAGTAAGAATCACGAAGTTTAAGTGTCAAATAAAAATATGTACATGTATGGTTATTGCACTTGAAAAAAAATAAGGATCGCAAGATAGCCACATCAAATTTACAAGGCAAGGTGGTATTAAAATGTTATAGCGTGTATACTGTACAGCCTGAGCATAGTAAAGTCTATAGCTAGACGGTATAGTGTATCACTAGAAGGGCTACGATAACAAAGTAGGAAAATTAATGTGGAAAACTGCACAGAATTAGCATTAGGAGTCAAGTACCAGTCATGCATACTGATTACTATCTCAAACGCATTAATTTCCTTTTATCATTTATATACTTTAGATAATAAAGAGCAACCATACAGTTCCGCACTTAACAAGATTAGTTGTTACCTACAAAACTTTTGACTTCATATATTATTTCATAAGGTTTTTTTTTGATAACAAAAATATTTTTCAATGTTCCTCGTCAGTCCAGTTGATACAATTACACTTTTTATTAACTTGGCTAGATTATTTCCCTTTACTTCACCACCATCACCGGCCTCCCTCTACGGCGACAAAACCTGTAAAAAAAAACTCAAAACCATCAAATATATCAGTAGGTATATACATTAATAACGTGAAGAAAAAATGTGTAAAAAAATGTAAAAGTGGGTTGACGAAATGATATCATAATGGATAAAATTAAACTGAAGACCCTTCATCCATGTCGTAATGGACGATTGGGTGTGATTAATGATTACACACTTTAATACTTTTACTTTTTTTCTGGATAAAATCGTCTTTGAAAGTAAAAACGCTACGAGTTTATGAGCTGACGAATTGGCGTACTCATTACAGATTCCATTGAAAAAGTAGATTACCCAAACTCTATTTCTAGTTCGACTGTACAACTTATTGGATTTTATCAGCTTATACTGCGTAAACCCTTATGTACCTTTCCTAGTGATTCGTTCGTAAGGCGATCAAAAGATGAGAAAAATGGCTCAAAAAATGCACACTAAAAATACAGAAATACCGATAAAAATAGGTAGTTAGAACGTTTTTTTCCATGTTTTTTAAATAATATAAAATAATTATTATTGTCTCACTATCCATTATCCATCCCAAAGGATTGAGGAATGGTTTTTGAGTTTTTCGTAGTTTCCTTTGGATTTGGAAGTGGGTATGGAAGTTATTGAGAGCCCGTAAAATAATAAAGCTACCAACCCTGCATACACTTAGACGCTTGAATTAAGGTAAAAACTACATAAAAATATCAAATAAAAAGCTTGATTGATGTAGTCTAGGCGGTTCACAAGTTCCTCTCCAGCTGAGAAACTAAATAGACAAACCAATTACGTTACATCGCATCAGCAAGGTGCATTCTGCGTACTTATATGTACCGTCATACCTACAAATCAACTATGTCCATACCTCACTAGTCAGTAGTACGGCATAGGAGATAGCCTCGTACAAAAAATAGGAAGGCGAAACACTGGTTTTTTTTACAAAAATACATTATTAACATGATTTTTTGTTATTATGTCAACGGCAACCCACATTCATGCCGTCACCCGTCATATCCCATTCTTTTCATTGTAGCAAAAAAACCTCCGCATCCACATACATTATACAGACACAAAGGCCAATTTTTTTTTCGTAGATGTGTAGGTTTTAAAGAAGGGAAGTGAGAAAGAAGCTCGGCTTTGGATTGAATTGAATGCTGCTTGTCCCTATATATATATATATATTTTCTATCCCAATATGTAAGTATATTACATTTCCAACAAAGAACCTTACTAGAGAACAGTTTTGCAAACTTGACTAGGAAGGTAGGTAAGTTGATAAATAATGAGTGTGTGTACTCACTGCTCTACTTATTTAAGTACAAGTATGATAGAGAGGTGGCTATTTAGTTACTTTTGAGCACTACACACACACAAAATTCAATGATAAATAAACTTTGAGCCTCTTCAATTCACACCATCATCAATACATATCAAATCGTTCCATCCAAATCCAACGCTACTATTCCCCATCATAACGTTTAAGCATACCTAATAACTAAAAACTAACACCAGTGCAATATCACACCAGAGAGAGCAGAGCTTGAATCTTGAGGTTTGACGTTTCGTTTTCGTTCCGATGATACTTGATAGTAATGGAGAAGCAACCAAACATACAAAAACCCATACAGGTACATAAATAGTACAAATACCAACAAGACTACATACAAAATACCAACGTGGCTTATTCATAATTATAATCATAATCATAATCATAAACAGAACGAGTCGTGTAACAAAGGTCTGGGACGCGCATGTTGAAATTGAAATCCACTTCCATAACAAGAGATAGATAGGCATACAGTTTCTGTCCACAGGCTCAAGTCATGGGTCGTACATGTACATACAATCACTGGGTTCTGGCTCACATTTACTAATGCTTAAAAACTCTTTGCTAATAATAATAATATTACCTAGTAGTTACAAGTGGGTAGTTAGTAGTGCAAAAACAGTTGGCTGGATAGGACGGACATTATTTTAGTCCCTGCATTGTTTTGTGAGTTAAATGTGGATGGAGATTTCTCTCATCAAGCGTCATCGTACATACATGGGAAGGAGTGAGTGAGCAATAAGCAGCAGCTAAAGGTGTGAGTGTGTGTGTGTGTGTGTGAGGGAGAGTGCACTTCTCCTTTTATCTAAATCTCCACTAACTTTCAGCTCCAGCTTTGTAAGCTTGCTAATTTTATTATTTTTTTTTAAATTTTCTACCCTCAACTTTTAACTGTACATACAGACTTACAACGACCACAATAACGAAATAACGATACATTTGACCCTTCTTAAAAAAAGTGTCCAGAGCAGAGGTTAGCATAAATTTTTTGAACGGGAATAAAAACCAAAAACTAAAAAAAAACCCTTGTTGTCTAACAAAACCCCAAAAAATAAAAACCATGTTGTGTGTGCTCTTGAGGGTGTTCTTCTTCTTATGCATGTTCATCTAGTTCTTCAGTCAGACCAACAACAAAAAATTGAACAAATGGAGGTGATAAAGGGATGTAAATAGGAACAAAAAAAAAGAAAAAGTCCGAGCGACAGAAAAGGATCAGAATTTAGAATCTCTGTGCGGTGGTTTAAGTAGTGTTGCAGAATTCCACTCGAGTATTTATGTAGTACCAAAATACTTATAGCTATAGATATAGCTTTAGCAGAGCAGTCGTAATCGTAAAGGAAGCCTAACCTACCCACAGTTAATCTTAATCCTTCATCCATCATTTCCTCCCAGTCAGAAAAAAAAACACACACAATACTACATATATTCAGCTATTTTGCAGGCCGCCAGGCAATATAAACCTAAAAACACTATATACATACAATATAGGAAAAGACAATGGAACCCAGGAGTGGAAATTGAGCTTGACTCGAGTGTGCATGGAGGCTACACTTATAGTTTCAAGTATTTTCCTCTCTAAATTACCTATATTACGCTCTTTGAAGACAAAACAAGAAGATGCAAATCCCCGTCCACTCTACCCACCTATATAGATTTATCAGTTTGAGTAATAGCAACAGTTACTTCAAGTCCAAGGTAGAATTCGCACTACTTTACTTTGTTTGTGAACGGTTTCGCACTCCTGTTGACTTCGGCGGCGGTCGTTCGTGGAAGAATTATAGATTCCGTTTCCGTACTCTTTTTTCACAATCACATCTCTCTCTCTCTCTGACTCTGACAACTTGTTGGTTGGACTGGTACTGGTGGTACTTGGTGCGGTGGCTTGACTTTGACTTTGACTTGAATTTCACTTGGCATTCCCCTTCTTTTCGTCCATATCCCGATTCCATCCACGATTCAGGATTCACTAGCCAGCCACTTCTGATTCTGACTCTGAGTACTGAGATCAACTATAAACCCTCATCCTAGTTCCAATAGTTCCAGTTCCAGTCTCACTAGTCAGCCTTATTACCGGTGTAAAATACTTACATACGTCCGTTTAAGCTGGCATTTGGTCATATTAGTGGGTAGTTGGACATGTTGGGAACTTTAACTAGATGGTTGTAAAAATAGACATCAATTGGGATTGGGACAGACCTCCGAATATACATAAGACACGTCTTTATCCCTCAAAAATACGTTTGACTTGACACTCGGCAGTACTCACTCGGCACAGAAACACAAACAAACAAAACAGACGCGAATTTTTTAAAACTTGTATTCAGATTTTGGGCTTAAAAATCATAATACAAATCGTTTCTTTGTAATTGTAAATGTAAAGACCCCGTCGTGATGTGCCCCATATAACGATTCTAGTATTAACACATTGGGACACGAGCCAAAGACATGTCAATTAAATTTTAAGATTTAATTTCGCTCCATCAAATTACCAAAACTAACAAATTAAAAGATGGAAATTACTTGAAAAATAGTACTTACGATTAGAGAGTAACATTTTGAGTTTGACTAATTACTTTGTGTTGATGACTGATGGCTCGATTATTTGTTGTTCTACAGGTTCCGCCAAGTCTTTTGAAGTGAATTATCTCTGGCTCTCGTCGCAAATTCAATCAGCTGTCATTCTGACCAGATTCAGAAGCCAGAACACAGAAGGAAGAGGGGAAAAAAATCTACAAGCTAATTAATTATCAGTGGTGCAAGTACACACTAATAAACATTAACTGATTACTGGTTTGTTGGCGGACTTCACTCGAAAAAAAAAATCGTACAAATGACGTCCTCATCCACAGCATGCACTTGTTCACCGCCTGCTACAACGCCCTACTCATCTAATGTCCCATCCACAAGGGTCCGGCCCAAACGAGGAGGAAATCAAATATTCCTGACACTCCTTGTCTTGGCCTCTGTCATTGTTGTGATAGCTGCACAGTATGGACCTTTCGCCGATTTGCAGGTAAATACAAAGTAAAAGGATGCTTTTAACTTGTTTTAAAGGTATAAAATGTTTTGGGAGGTTAAATGTACATTTTACCCCGTCCATTAGTGACTAGCATTGAATCGAGTTTGTGAAAGCTTTGATTTCTAGGTAACTTCTGGGTTGGTTTAATTTCCTTGAAAACCGTCGTGTCATCTTTGGATGTTTGATGTTTGAAGTTGATACAATTAATTTTTAGTAATTGACTCCCTTCCCAATTTATAAATAGCTGCATGCATGGGACAATTATATATTTTGCACTCTGCCGTCAGTAATTAGTGTTCTTAAATTATTAGTTGTTAGTAGTGCCGTATTTGAATTCTTTTAAGGGTAAAGTTTGCCCGGTGTAATTGGTAGGGAAGGTTTACTTTGATGATCGAACAACTTGAGAAAGACAAACTTAAAAGGTTATACACTTTGATGTTTACTTTTATTTTATGATAAAACAGTTTATAGAATAATTAAGACTTGCAGTAGTCTTGTTTAGTTTTCAGTGTCCTAGGAATTTAATTACTGAAGAATTACATTATCTGATAGACTCCGGTTTTCAAGTCATCAGTGTCATATGAATTAGATTATTATGAATTAGTTTCGTTTCAAGTGCCCAAGTTGTAAAAGCAAGTCACAAGTTGTTTGAATTCTATCACATCTGATAAGGAAACAAAAGTTGAAATAGTAGAAAGACCAGTGCCAGTGCAGTGTCAGTTATTGCTCTTTCTCGGTCGGCTGTCGTTCTCGGGAGTACTGGGTTCATTTCCTGGCAATGCTTAAATATTTGGCTCAACCTTTTAGGAGAGATATTTTTTCAAGGAATCTTCGAGTACTGTGTTATGAAGGTACGAAAATATAGGAGAAGTAGAATAGGAAAATAAGGGTAAGCGTAGGGGAATCTAATAGCGATAGCTCCTTCCTCTAAGAATTTCGTTAAACTTTAAACTTAAACTTGAGCTAAAAGAATTTTGAATTTCCTTTGTAATTAATTTAATTACTATATACCTACTTCCTCGAAGTAGTCAATTAGTTCTAATTACATTCGTTAAGAAGTGTATGACATACTATAACTTTTCTTGAATACTTGCATCAACTATCAACTGCTACGCTAATGTTACACAATATGTCAGTTGTGAATTCGTTGAGTTTCTGTAAACTTTCAGGGTATATTTATCACTCGTGTACACCTGTTCTGAATGATTGGTAGAAGGCTCTGGCAAATAATCCAATTAGAAAGTGTTTTTGTACATAATTTTTGTTACTAAGCTCTAGTTAGTATTCTAAATACCATGTGGTCCACTAACTAGTAAGAAATAAAGAAAGTAATACCCGCCTGTGTGTGACTGCAATATACATATATGCTTGAATTTCTATTTTTGGTTTTTCAATTACAGGGGGATTACTGTCGGAAAAGGATAGGAGGTTGCTGCTCGGGTCGTCAAGATGAATGTTCAACACCAATCCTGGGAACTTTGTGCTATTGTGATTATTTCTGCAATCGAACTGACAACCCGGATTGTTGTCCAGATTTTTGGGAATTTTGTTTGGGAATGGAGAGACCTGCTCCACCAGACAATCTTAGTCAAACTCCAAGTAAGTTATTCATCACAACAACACCATTTACGTAGGTACTTTATGTATTCTTATTCCTTTAATTTATGAGGCACATTTGGAATCATAATATCTCAATATTAATTAAAAAGAATCTTCCCTCATTAAATGAGTAGCCATCGCATCGGTTGTTCATCGGGAATAATCGAGATGCATCAGCGCAACGTTGATGTAATTAGTACAGTTGTAGTACGGTAGGGTATGGAATATGGAATATCATAATTTATTAAATTTCCGATGTGAAGACCTACAACCTATGCTTTCAAGTATTCTGTTGTGCTTCTTGACGTGAGTAAGACGTGTTTATTAGTGGGAAAGAATAGTGGAGTAATTAAATCATAGTATTGTTGGGAAGAAAGGAAAAACAAAACTTCATTTTTAAAATGAATATTGATGTCTTGATGTATGCATGTAGGGAGTGCACGTGTCTATCCACTTTAATCCAAGTCCATGAAATATTTATAGGTACCTTAGATTCATATTAATAGAAAATACAACTGTGATCTAACCATGTAATGACGGGTTCGTATAATTCCCTTGGATTTACGTGTATTAGAATACAAATTGGTGAGCTCACTGCATCAGTTATTCACTGTCATTACCATTCCCTTGCCGACATCAACATTACAGTCTGTAATCCTGCTGCTGCTACGTAGGTATGTGATTGTGGGTCCATCCGTGATCATGAGAACTACCTATTAGTCCCATACAGCTTTTTAATGGAAATAGATACTTGGATGTTCAGTTTGAGCTCAGCTAATCATTACCTTTGCCTATAGAATACCTGTCACTCCTTCTCGATGCGAACTTGTCTCTATCTCTATTGGTCTAGTTTCTTGTGGATCTTTTACTTGCACTTGCATCTGAACCTTATCTGAATTCAAGGAGCAACAAAAAATCCACTGAATTCTTTGTAGGAGGTGCAACTACTGACTACATATTACTACTGCTTCTCGGTTATCTAGGACCTATGTACCTACGATACATTCTTAATCGAATACCTACGTAGTAATTGAAGTGGGATACATATCAAAATCGGCTACCTAAAACAAATTTCCAACCTTATTTGTTTTTTACGATTTTTGAAAGCAGTATAAAAACAACTAGTAATTTAAAGCTGGGCAGTGCTTTGCATGCACAAGTTAACAATAAGTTAAGGCAAGTGTTATTACCACTGAGTTCCGACACACAAATGATTGTTAAAAGTAGTACAGTTTTTTTCTTCGTATTTTCGATTTAACTTCCCTTTTGACAGATTCGTGGATGCAATAAAGGAATTGCACAGAAATATGTAGGCAGTACAAATCCCATAAATTGTTGACATTAGTATGCACCAAGGGACAGCTGATGTAGTTTGTAAATTCTTTACATCATTCCATTACTTGAGCGGACTCGAGAGTATTAGCTCATAGTATGTATGTATGTATGTATGTATGTACATATGTATGTAGTGTAGAAATTGGGTATGATTATGATGATGATTATGATGATGATGATGACTGGCTCATGCTCGGTCAGCTATCAGTATGCATCACTATCTTCCCAACTATCACATCACATCACGTTAGATATCTGATAGATCTTGCAGTTCATTTACTATTAGACATGACATGTTGGATTCTCCTCGTGTCGTAATACTGCCTACGCATCGTCTGGCTCTGGAAAGGATCTATAAGAGATACCTATTTACTTAAGCTTTTTAAAAATGTGACCGCGACCACGTGGCGTGAGTTGTGTGTACAAACAAATTAGAAGGATTTATAAACTTGAGAACTGACTAGTACAAGAACGGACAAAATTCATCGATGCGATAGTGAAATTGATATGAACTTTCGCCTGTGTTGTGTAAAAGATAAACACGAACTAAAGTATTTTAAGCTTGCAAATGATATAAGAAAGAAGTTGCCTATTAATGAAATCATTGAAAAATTTAAATGCCTACTACACGTATGTATACGTACCTACTTGTATCGTATAAAGTGTGAAAGTGCCAAAACTTCTACTTACAGCCCATCGCATTATCATGAAGTTGTTCTGAGCATCATAAATGCATATTTGTAAAGCACCGCACCCCAACAGCACATTGATTATTTTCGAAACCGTAGTTTAGTCAGCACGTTATGAACTGCTGTCCTTACAAATGGAGTGCTAGTGCTACGGACTGAAACTTACAATTAGGTTTGCACTTGCACGATTTGTGTTCAAATTTGGAAAAATCATATGGTATCATGCTTTGCACTTTGAAGATAAAGTCATAGCCTCATCCTTTATGCTGAAGCTGAACATAACAGCCCGACCAGTGCAGTACATGGCTGTTCACCCAGGGCCCATAGTGACAAGTGCAAATTGAACTTATTTTATTTTTATCATTCTTACCACCACGAAAGAAGAAGAGCCGTCGGCATATTTAATTTGTCAAAAGTTGGATAATTGAATAGGCTTGTAAAATTAAATGTACATACTGTCCCTTCCCATATATTGCATTATTTTTAACCATAAAAAAGACGCCATGGTATAGGGATGCGGATGCTACATATAGGATAGCTAGTAAATTGTACAAATGTGCCCCGACCAAGACGGAGATGAAGACATGGGAAGTGGAAGGGTATGAGATGATGAGCAAAGGATTTTCATAGGATTTCATTTCATATTCAAAACATGACTTTGTCTTGAGTCTGGAGTCTTGAGCCTTGACTTGACTTTGCTGGGCATGACTTGACTTTGCCTTGCCTTTTCGTCTCGTCGTCAGTCTTGGAGTCGTCTTTTGACTAAATATAAGAATTTTTGAACATGGTCCTCCTCCCTAGTATGTGTGTTTCCAGGTCTCCAGAGACTAAATATTCATTTGCACGAATGACGAGTATCAACATGCCTTTTTCTTAGTCTCATTCTTATTCTTCTTTGACGATATGACTTCATATTTGTCCTCTTGTTCATTTTAGAGTGTTTTCACAATGGACAGCCTTTCGAGTATGGAGCTACTGTCAAAATCAACTGCAATCAGTGGTAAGTTACGCAGTCTATTCTACCTTCTACCTTTTTTTCCTTTTTTTTTGTATTTTGCTCAA
>JAQFZC010002832.1:0-21159 GCA_034695205.1 Dicyrtoma fusca
ATTGCAGGAAAAATCGTCGGGTGGATTGCAGCTTTTCGACGATCGTCGGACGTCGGGTGACTTGTCGTCGGGTGGATCGCATAAAGACGTCGGGCGTCGGGTGGGTTGTAGACAAAAACGTCGGGTGGATTGCACTGTTTTCGAATATCGTCGGGTAGATTGCACCGACGTACGTCGGGCGTCGGGTGTCTTGCAGCTTCCTAGTTTTATGAGGTAGCCAGATGCGGCAAAAGTTTTTTCTCTCTCGTCATCTCGGTTTAACATATAGTATAATGTTTTAGCTTCTTACAGTAACTTACTAAACTTTAAAGTTTAATTCCTTTTGTTTGAATTTCAATTGGTTTTAAATATGTATTTAGTATCAGTTTGTGTATTGTTGATGATGGCTTTTGGTGACAAGTGACAATAAGCCAACAATTTTATCATGCGTGCCCCTTCCCATGTGCCATGGTGCATATACTTTGTGAAAGCACAGCAATAATCGAGAAAACTTCTTTGGCATGAAATGTAATTAAATCGTTTGCTTAACAAGTGAAGGCAATCCTTTTGATATTTCGAAATCCATAAATGCTGGGTTCAGTAACTTGTTAAAATAGACTTACCTACTTTATTAGTTTAATAGTACTCGTTATGCTTGTGTGAAACGTAGGTCTGCAATTGACATTGTCGAAACTGTGGCAAATCATTTTGGCTTCATGAATATAGCATTAAGCACTGCAAACATATAATTACCAAATGACCAACAATGTGAAGTAGAAAGGTTGTAAGTTAAATAGGTTACTTGTATGATACGGAATACAGAAGGTTTTAGGATTCAGGAGTTTATTGGTATTTGAAAAATATATTATGTAAAGGTTTTGTAGTTTATTATTGAATGATTTTAACATGAATTTGACTAATTGCAGTCCGCTGTTGAAGCATCGGGGAAGCTTGATTTTGGTGAACTCGAACTCGAGTTATATGACTCTAGATACATGCTTCGGGGACATAAAGACAAGAAGTGGACGGGGTAAGGATACTTTCTCACATTTATTCTAAATGAGGTAGAACCAGTAGAACGTACCCACGAAATATTTATTCGGAGTTTTTCCCACTGTTAAACCTTAGCAAAGTGTTGTACTTAAGAGTTTCTTGTATACTTTGGTGTGGACAGATGAGACCGAAATCTATTTTTATAATAAAATTGTTTACGGGCAGCGGGTAGCAAGCCCAGCCCAAGACACTAGTAGATCTGACATTTTTCACCCAGTACCTAAAATGGGGCATTCTAATATAAATTCATTTTGTGTGTGTTGCGTTATTGCTTTCTTAGTCAAATGGTCCTTTTTATTTCTGGGTGTGTGTTATATAATTTGAGCTGAGTGAAATCTATAATAAACATACAAGCTGACCTTTTTATCTCAACCACGCGTACTCCATTCTGCTTGTTAGTACAAAAATGTTAACGTATAGTAAAGAGGGTGGTTGAAATACGATATAAAGATAGGTATTGATTTTGTAAACATTCATATTATGGTAACCTCTTTTTAAGCTTGAATATTTGGTGTTCTAGATTTGAGAAGCAGTTTTTATTACATGTAAAACGATCTTTTCTTCTGAGTATTGGGTAGGTAGATATATCTTGGTGGCAGTTAAAATAATAATTTGGTTTTGTTTATAATTCACTTGTTTACTTTATTTCAGATGGTGCAAGCCTTCCTGTATTCCGATATCGATCATATTAGTTCTAATTGTACTTGTTGTCGTTCTATCACTTTTGGATCACAAATGGGAGGATGAACGGCGTCAGAAGGAGCAGTTGCTGGCCCAAGAATGGGCTCAGTGTAGACGTACATGCAGGTATGTAGATACATGCACATGCACATTCGTTTCAGATTCTGAGCAGTTATTGTAGGAAGCATGGTTTTTATGATTAAAATGTCTAATAAAATGCACAACTTTGAATTCAAGTGTAAGTCTCGTCGAAAGCATTCCAGAAGGCCTTATTTTTAACGAAACTCTATCTCATACAAGCACTTACGACGCTTGGGTTCAGTTGCTAAACTTAGCTGAAGAAAGAATTGAGATTGGTTCGTTTTATTGGACACTTCAAACCGGCAACGGCACAACTTCGGAAAAGGTGAAAGCGCTTATTTGAATTATTAAAACTTTGTCATTCTGTTCTGTTCGCTCAAAAAAGTAGTTGAATTTTTAGCAGATATGAAATACACTTTTGTGCCCATTGTACATTCTTAATTAACTAATTGTCCGTATAAATATTGTTTTTCTCTCTATGTTACACACAGGGAAAAGATATTTTTAGGAGGCTCATGGAAGCTGGAAAAGAGAGGAAAATCAAAATTGACATTGCTCAAAGCTTAGCGAATCCACATGAACCTAACGTAGATACAGATGAATTGCAAGCAGCGGGTGCGGCTACGGTATGATAATTTTTACTTAAAAGACTTAAAACCTATGCTTACATTGTTTTTGCTTGTCTGTCAAGAAACATTATTTACATGTATGTTCACGCCTAAAATTAAAATATTTATGACCTGATTAAATGCTGCAATAATTATTTTGTTTTTATTTTTTATGAAGGTCCGTAGCCTAAATTTTACTCATTTAATGGGCTCCGGTGTTCTTCACACGAAAATTTGGATTGTCGACAGGAAGCATGCTTACATTGGCAGCGCTAATTTTGACTGGAGATCTCTTACTCAAGTAACTGCTGTTTTTGTTTTAGCATAACTGTTTCTTTATGCGTCTAAGTAAATACTGATACACGGCCAAAGAATTCTGTTTACCAAATAGTCCTGTAGTAACATAATTTTCGACGGTTTGGGTATCAGAGGTCTGAAGAACTAATATGGTCTAATGCTTTTTGGTTCAAATTGGTTTTTGGGGATTCTAGGTGAAAGAGTTGGGCGTGTTAGTGACGAATTGCAGTTGTATCGGCAAGGATCTTGGAAAAATATTTGATGTAGGTACCTTATTTACTGAAAATTGTTTGCTTACTTAGTTTGGGCCCAATATTGTACTCGACTAAATTATAAAGCCTAAATGCAGAAATTACTGCTGCATAATTGAGTCCTTTTAAGCATTGTCGTTTCAGTTTCGGTTGACATATTTCCATGAATTTGTCACGAAATGTATTTCCTGAATTTTCCTGCATGTCAGCTTTGCAGAATTTTAATGCACTTAGTATAAGTGTATATTATTATGCTTAATATTACTGAGCATTGTGTAAATGTTTGTGCTTGCTTTACAGGTGTACTGGCAGCTGGGCGGTAATGGCTCCAAAATTCCAGATAAGTGGGATCCGTCACTCCAAACCCCGTATGGCCGGGATAATCCTATGAATATTACCTTCAATAACTCCAAGTACAAAGCATACCTTTCGGTGAGATCCCTTAATCCAGATACTTTTGCTAGTCACATTGCGTGACATATACCTAGTGCTCCTTCTGAATGTGGATAGTAATGTATGTTTTAATATTCTCGTTTCAGAGCTCTCCTCCAGAATTTTGTCCCAAAGGTAGGACATCAGATTTGGATGCTATTATTGATGTCATGGACAATGCTACTGAGTTTATTCATGTTGCTGTCATGGACTATTTTCCTGTTACTTTGTACAGTGAGAAACCAACGTAAGCGTTCCCTACTAATGAAATTGTTTTTGAATAGGCAATGTAATCATAAAGGCTTTTGGGGTGCGCCATTGTAATGCTTGAATTAAGTTTGTAAATATTGACTAATTCATTTTGCAAATGGTGAACGTACGCGGAATACTATTTACTCAAATTCAAATTAAAGCACCTCTTAAGCCATGCCACGTGGTCCTTCCAGAGAGGGCTGTATACACAAGTACATAATTGTGCAAAAAATTAAAATGTTAATCTGTGACTACTTTTAATTGTCACATAATTGGTGTTTGAAATTTGAATTATGTATGTGCTGGAATTACCAAAATGGAATAGTTTTTGTATTGTATGAAGACTAAAGTCGTCAATAGTACCCCAGATCTACTCAAGTTTATAATGAACGGTGGGGAGTGTAGGGGGGGGGGTGTAGTATTGTACGGGTTGTGCTAATAGGTATGGGTATGGTAACGTAAATAACCAACGAGACGTATTACAAATGCTTGCAATGACATGCAGTTTTAACATTTTTTCTTATTCAGATTATGAACGACATTCAATGATTCAATCAATACTTAAATTATGTCATCACTCTCAATATCGTCGATTTTTAATCGTTTCCACCAAGCTGATATTTCTTTTATTGTGTACAAAAAAGGTCGACCGTGTATTGCAAAATGGGGAAAACCCGTATTATGATGCAAATCCGTTTAGGGGAAAAAGTAATATGTTTGTATGTATAGGTAATGTGCGGATTTGAGGAATTGGTTCATCTGACGTTACACTATGCATACTAAACTAGTATGTATGTAAGGGAGGGTGTAGTACTAGAGGTAGGGAGTATTGGTAATGCTAAATGTGGTAAAAGAGGGGTGTACTATTATCGACTTTACGGTTGATATTTTTAATAATGAACTTGAATTATATGCCTTTTGAAGTTAATTTCGTCGTACTTGTACTTCATTAATGTTTCATATTAATAATCCGTAGGTATTGGCCAGATATCGACAACCGATTCAGATCTGCAGCTATTGACAGAAAGGTGAAAATTCGTCTGCTCATGGCCAAATGGAATCACACCAGATCTAACGCATTTAATTTTCTCCGTTCATTAGCTGATCTCAGCAAGGCCTATTCTTGGGTCGACATTGAAATTGTAATCTATAATTTTATTATGAACAAAAATCTATCTCGCAACTCTCATTTATATTTTTTGAATGAATGAATGTAGTGATAATTTTTTTACATAATTGATTGCATTGATTTTTCCAGAAATTATTCATCGTGCCTGCCGATGCGGAACAACAAAAAATTCCTTTTGCAAGGGTCAACCATAATAAATACATGGTGACGGATAAAACTGCCTACATAGGTAAACAATAATTGTTGTAATTTAATCTTGAAATATAGCAGAACGTCAGAACCGGATTTCTCAAAAAGTCACATGACGTAGTGTTTGAAAATATTATTAGAGACGTAGGGATGTTTGTATACCTAGGTATAGGCTACTGGGATACGTCCACATGGCATCTACTTGCTACTACTGATATATTATGATTTTGTCAGTGTGGTGGAAGCTATTCCTTTGTTAAAATGTTCCTGTAACAAATGAGAAACAGTTAAAAAGATAGATTTCAGTGTAGAAAATAATGTGCGGTTTATTAACGTTATTTCTAAGCAGTTTAAAAAATGACGGTGCGATGAATCGTAATGTTGGTGACGCATTTATTATGTGAAATTAGCGATTAAGTTTGTAGTTATTCCAATCTTAATTTAATACAGTACATTGTGTAGTTAGTGCACAGGTATGGCTATCCCGTAACTAGATGGGTATTTTACCAGTTAGACTTTTCTGGTTACTTGTGATTTAACATCTACCTCCTTCAATATAAAAATATAATTGCATGGTGGCACTCCAGTCTGCATACTTTCTTTTATTTTTTGTACATATAAAGCGGATTAAGGTGTCTTGAGCTGAGGTCTCCTTTTATGCATGTTTCTTTAAGTTATTTTTAACACAGTTACAATTCTTCAAAGTATTTTAAACGGCACTAAAGAATTCAACGTGTTGTGCATCTCAAAGCTAATTGTCTTGTTTTTTATCATTCAGGAACCTCCAATTGGTCTGCAGATTATTTCATCGACACTGCTGGAGTCGGGTTTGTTGCAACTTCCGACCACAGTGGTAGTAGTAACTCTACTAGCAACAGCAACTCAACTTCAGAACTTACCGTTCAGCAGCAGCTAGCACTTGTATTTCAACGAGACTGGAATTCGTCATATGCGCATCCTTTGAGTGATTTTTTAAAATAATTATTGAGTAAATAATATTTTGTCTATACTTTATGCTCAACTGGGGTAAAGAGGATATTGAAGAAATCTGAAGAATATATGTACCTACTTACTTGATATGTAGTAGTTATTAGGTAGGTACGTACTTATGCATGTAATGAATAACATGATACTATTTTCATCAGACGAGTTATTTTAATATGGAATAATATTATTTATTGAGAAGTATTGCCGTGTTGTTAAGTTTACCTTGACATTGCTTCCATCGTTTGTTCCGATTTACGCCTCAGTAATGTAAATGTGCTATTTCTCCACAAATGAACTTATCAAGGTTACTTACCCATTTCAGGTACTTGCAATTTTCCTCCTTAAATTTTGCATTTATAGCGCTATAGAGTACTGTATCGGTGAATAATCTATTCATTCGTATTCGTAGTTTCAAAATAAAATTTCTTATCTTATCTTGTAAAATTATGTGTCGGAACATTATTTTGTTCAGAAACAATTATAGCTGGGTTTGCATTAGTCAGTTTTGTAATAGAGATGCCAAACAGATTTCAACGCAAAACAAAGTGATTGATTGTATTTTAAGCCCTATAGTTAGAATTAGACATTTGTTTGTTCTGTGAGTATTTTGTGTACGTGTACCGCGACGGAAATGATGCCATTATTTTATTCAACTAGAAATAAGGGGAAGAAGAATTTTTAACGGAGAAGATTCGTAGAGCAATCGTAAGCAAAGCGTAATGTCTTCATGTCTGACAAGTTCCTTGCATTTTAATAAGAAAGCCAGAAATCTGGATGTCAGCATGGTTTTGCTTGCGTTTAATGGTTGAGGATCACCTGAACTGAATTCGGATGTATGCACAAATCAAAAATGAACTCGTTGATTTTAAAAAGTGTTACCTGCGGAGTACGAAATAAAGACAAGGAAACAATTACCGGATATTACATTTTAAAATTACCTCAAGAAGTTGAAAGCTTATATATAATGTGTCATAACTAATTCTAAGTACTACAGCTAGCTATTAGTTATTATTTATTATTATATTACATATGTGCAACTTGCAACCATTAGTAGTAATAATAAGTAAATTATTGGTATGAAAATATTTGTACTTCAAACTATGATAAGCTGGATTATTTTTGTATTATTAAAAAAACATTATGACTGCATATTTGTTTCATGGTCCTTTTAAAAGTGTACTATGTATGTAAAATAAAACCAATTAGCATGAAAAGTATTACTTAATAATTACAAGTAATTAAAATGAATATTGTTATTACCTCGCTTTTTATAGCAGCAGCTGTTATGTATAGAGTTATAGTGGGTCGAGTTAAATTTGTAGTTAGAATGATTCAAAATATATTACACCAGTAATTCTATACTCGATCTTTGTCCACGAAATTATTATTCTTATGAAATGTTCAACTGATCGTTAGAATTGAGATACCCAGTTAAGTTACAGGATTTGTCTAAAGTGTCAGTGTATACACTACCAGTTAAGCGATAATTCAATGTATGTATTATGGTTCAAGAAATTACGAAAATGTCAGCACCTTTTGTAAAAACACGACTGGGAACAGTGGTTGTGTTTGTAATGAATACGATATTGATGATATTATACTTCCCGTGCCAGTTGCTGTCCAAGAATTGTTATGAATTGTGAAAGAAAATAAATTCATACTTATCATTTCATATGGCGATCGATTTACCTCTTGACCTTGGCCGTGCTCTGTGTGGTGGCTGCATTGCAAAGCATCGCATTGTAAAACATACCTAGTATATAATTTATGTTTGCAAAGTATTGAACATTCACATGAACAAGCCTTCCAGGAATATAACGACATTCTGGAACACTATGATTGCATAGATAGGTTAAAATGAAATTTGAAATGTTATGGTTTTGTATTCATGGCAACGTAATGACTCTCCGATTGACTCTTATTGATTTGTTTGCATGAGTAGCCAGCTACTGCCCGGTTGTGGTGTATGCCAGTAGTACCAGAAATCATATAATAATATCATCATAATGCAATATGTAATGCTAGTTACACTTGGCTTCGTTGCTTTCACATGAGCTCTACGGGGAAAGTACTCGAATAAACCAAGTTGGGTAAAAGTATAAAGTTGGGGTACGAAAGGAATTTCTATTTCTTCTAATCTAACTTTGGGTAAACTTACGAGTTGAAAAATTTTCTACACCTTCTCCTCCCGGTCCCGTGTGCCCCTTTGAGCCTTTGAGAAGTGAACAGGTGGGCTTGTTTAATTTATAACGATACTGCTCATGTACGACGAATCTTACGAAGTTAGTGATGGGGACACGGTTCAAGCTCCAAAGTTGGGCTTTCCACTACAGGAGAGAATTTCAATCAAGTCTTCAGTTGGAACTGGAATTACTGCAGCCAAGCAAAAATCTACCAGTCATATTCCGGCCTCTTCCACTGGAGACAAAGATAGTCATTCCTCGCCTAGTAAAGGGAATTTAAAATTTATTAAAAGACCTTCTACATCTGTCAGTGGAGGGAACAGCAATTATCGTCAGGATAGTACTACTGCTGGGGAGGGTGCTGGCAGTGCTGGACTAACAAGATCTTTGGAAACTTCTCGTGCTACTTTTCGGGTCTACTCTGCCGTCAATAATAATAATAGGATGAACACTCCTGCAGCAAGTTTTCTAAATCATTATAAATTATAACGTAGCTTCAATTTTATTATTTTTATATTGATACCTTGGTAGCTGGCATAATTATTTTATACGGGTCTACCTTAACGTGAAAACTATGTTTTCATTTCCATGGTTTGTGTTTTGTGTTGGACAATGTTTAATATAGACAGACACTAGTGCTATTATTATTGATTTAACATTCCACCTTACTATTCTGACTTGTTTGACGATTACTATAGGAACGACCATCGTCCAGAACTGGCTCAGGTAAAAATCGACCGATCACTCCGGATGATGTGGAAAATGCGGCATCTGAAGAAGATGACGAGGAGGAGGACGATGATGAGGATGACGAGTATGACAATGCAAATCGCGATAATGAGGAGTAAGTAATGCAAAAGTCCTTCTACCTTTCATCTGTAGTATGTAATTGCCTACATACATATGTAAGACATGTCATATGTAAGTATACTGACAGAGTGGGTAGTGGAGAAGTAAAGTGGGGCAAACCATCAGTTCAAACACTCTATTCTGTAATAATTACTGTGAATGAGTTTTTTCAAAATCAGCTTACTTGAATTGTTTGCACTTTAAACATGAATTGGATTTTAAAAACGTAAAATGAAAAATTAGTTAGTTGTACGCTTTGAAGTGGTGTCCTAATTACTGATTACGAGTTTTGAAGGCCGAAGTGGTCTTCCCGACTTTGCTTCTTAAGATACTGTAATCTTTAATATAGTGTAGTGATTGCTTTCGCTTCATAAACTAAGCTAGTTATATCGGTCATGCAGATTCATTGTCGACTAAATAAATTACTTCATTTCGAACATAAAATCAATGAAATCTCTCAACGTTTTCATGTGCTTCCGGGAGAGAATTGTCTATCGGTATTAGGTCTAAACAAAATTTCTAGGGGGGGGGAGGATATTTCAGCTACCCTCCTTGGGTAAATATAATTGTGTAAAACAAATCCGGAATGGAAATTTTAAATTGAAACCGAACCTTAGGTCATTTGAACGTATTGAAAGTATACCAAAGCGAAGCTTCCCCGAAAGGAGTGTAGACCTTATGGACATGGACTACACTAGTAGTGAGGATGAGAGTGTGTCGCTGGTGTCCGTCCTGGAAGGGGATGATGCGATACTAAAAAGTAGAAACTTTCCCATGCGGTGTCGGACTGGACTTGCGAGCAATTCAGCTATGAAAATAAGTAATTTGATCCCAGAAGATCTATTCGATGCCATTAACGAGTCAACTGAGGACGATAATGAAGAAGAGGTCAAGTTTCAAAATCAATTTTAATCCCTATTTTATTTTATCCTATCATTTTACTAGTTACATTTTGGACATTTCCCACCTTATTGCCTCGAGGTCGTATTACTGACTTGTAAATAGGTTGTTTTGCATTTTAATTCTTGCTCGCAATGATACAGCTTTTGTCCACGTCATGACAGTGGGCAGTGGACAGTAATTCCTTCCTGCTCCTTCTTTTGTTTTTTTGTTGTTGTTTTTTTTGCATATTTTTGTCAGATTACCTAGTTAGAACCAACTGTTTTATTTGTGATATACCGAAGTGCTTATTTAATTGTTGTTGTTGCTGTTTTGTTGTTTGTCATTATAATTTATTTTGGTTAAATCTGTATTTATGCTTTTTCATGTTATGTTGCACAGAGCTTGCGAGATTATTTTGAGCGTCAACATTTTCGTGAGATTCAGTTGGATAGCAAGCGAGAAGATATCAAGAGACGGCTTCTAACGACTCGAGGTTGTGATCCTCATTCAATAGTTGGAGCTGGAGTGCACCGGCATGGTTACTGGTAACCACACTAACAATAAACACGTTATTCAACAGTATTTTAGTTTTTAAATGTATTTTTCCAGTATTTTCACTAGTTTTGCAAGTAGTATGTGTACCCCTAATTGCTTTGCAATCTGTATATATATACTTATATCGCGATTGAAGAATCATTGTGGCGTAAGTCCAGTCTCCTTGTAAAAACATCTGCGTTCTGCGTACGTGACGCGGCTCCATAGCATTATGGCGTAAGTCCCAACAATCAACTTTGTATCCAAGAGTTTATCATAAAAGAGTGAATACGCTTTTATAGTGACTAGCACTTTTTCCAAAAATGATAAAAATTCTATACCTTTTTAAATAGTTAAACTGGTACCAGATTACACCTTTCAATAAAACGAAACCATAGGTACAAGCTATTTACGCTTTTTCAAAAAGACGCAAACATTGTATTTCAGACCAAAAGCAGAAAGTTGGTTGTTGGGGTTCACGGCCAAATGATATTACATATCTACATTACTTACGCCACAATGCTTCTTCACCAACAGTGTGACGAACCATATCTTTATTTACCCGTTAATCGTAGTTATGACGTGACTTAAAGTTAGGTAAGTTGCGTTGACAATTAGTTGTTTTCCAAAGCTATATAAGTCACTGACTGTGATTTAGTAATTTTGTTCGTTTTATATGTACCAAAAGACTTACTAGTTAGGTATTCATCCTTTTGTACATTCTCGCTGGGTATTTTTATATTTGGATTTTTCCAGAGTAGCTTTCCTACCTTATGTCTATTTATTGGCAGTCGGTTTACTAGTTTCTTAGTTTTGTGTGCTCAGTGAATGGAAAAGAGGTGTGTAGCATGTATGTGAATGTGCACAAAGTAGGTAATTTCATTTTTTGCATCCCTGGACTCAAAGTCAGGAAAAATAGCAAAAAAATGATATTTTTCGCATTTCCAATTATGGGTAGGTAGAGTGGCGGCTAGAGACAGGCATGCTTTTAGATTGTAAGTTGTAAAGTTGTAATAAGGTAGGTGCAGGGAGAAAGAGAGAGAGCCTACGTGAGCACTGCTCGTCGTGTACTCTTATGTACAAAAGTGTTCATCTTTCATCCTATTAAGTATTGAACTGATGAGGTTACTACGCAGTTTCTACGATGCTACAATCTTCAACAAAAAAAACAGGAGGAATAGATTCTGGAATATAAATGAATAAGTCTTTATTATAATTGGTAATTATACATGGAAGTTTGAAGTCTTCTTTTTTTTGTCACAGCCTATTAGCTACTGATCCATATTTATATACCTAACGTGCCTATTAAGATTCTGTGGATTGTAGCAGTTATGTAGTTGCTGATCAGGAGATGGATCTTACACCGCAGACATCAAGGGAGCAATTTACGTCAATGATGAATTACTATTATACGCAATTTAAAATGTTCTGTTCATGGAGAAAAAAAAATCAAAGTTGAAGCTGACCTGATAAGATTTTTTCTTTGCGAGCAAGATTGTGAGCAATTTTTGTTAGAATATCATCGAGTCTAAAAGAAAAAATGTAGGAGGAAAACTGCACTGCACTAACAATATGTAATGCACGAGTCATCTTTCTTTTAAACATTGTCATAATGTAAACTGAACACGTTTAATTGCATGTTCAGACTCAAGGTCCTTTCGCGGAAAACAAAATAATTATCGTGAGAATTTAAATGTTCGACTTGAAGTTTTTGACGGACGGACGGGTTAGGGGGAAGTTTCGTTTTGAGTAGATTTTAATTCTAATACTTTTGTGTAGTATTATTATTATTGCATGTGCGTATAGCTCATAGTGTTAAGAGCATTTATCACTGCATCAGTATCAAGCATGTCAGCAATTATAAATGGCTTCGTTTCAAACCTCTTCTCATCATTTTCATAATCTCAAACTATTCAGTCACAATCTGAGAATATTGAGGGCTTGGCTTGAACTGACTAGTGAGGGAGTGACTTTTGAGCGATTTCATCTAAAAAATGCGAGCGATCTGAATTTAAATTTAAATTCGGGTTTGACGATGCTACATAAAGAGATACTCTGCTGCTTGAACCGCTATGTGTAGTATTTAAATAGTTCTAGCACTTCTAGCAGTTGACAGAAATAGGAAAAGGAGCAGTCTGGCTACACTAGAGCTGGACGTAATGTAAATCCGACTAGTGAGGGAAGACGTAAAGGCGACCATTAAACGACAAATTACCTCCTGGGATTTTATTTCTTCGGAGAACGTCATGTTCATCTAAATTTAGGTTTCTTGAGCATTTATAGTGTTTTTCCCGAATTGGAATTCCCAGCTCCCGTATTCGGTTTTCGGTTTTCCCAGAGTAGACGGGAGTGATGTGCACGTTGAAGGTTGCACATGGGACTGCTGCGGATGGTGCTGATGAAAGCATTCATCATACTTGAGTACTGTTTGGATCAGACTTGAATTCGTCCATGAGACGTTTGGATAGACGATATTATTTACAGATTGGTAGTTTCATCGTCTCTTATTTCTCTTTCATTGCATGGCATCTCTGCAGGTATAAATTTAACCATTTCCCACCGCGTGTTCCAAGAGTCTGCATCTAAATCTAAAAATTTAGTATTTCGCCAAGGCCAGACAGTCTGTCTGTCTCATTCACTCTGTCTGCGAGAGGATTAGCTTACTTTGTGTATGTATATGTTTCAAGCCAAGAGCGATAGCCATTCATTAAATTCCCTCTCGGTTCCTTTATTATTATGTTTTTTATGTTCCTCCTGACTGGGACTGGAGTTGGGGCAGACAATAATACAAGGGTAGAGTGCAAAAGAATAGACATGGGCATTTCCCTCGAAATTATTTTTTTATTTTATAGTCTCTTGTGGGGCATTTTATCCTTAAGGCATTAAAATAGTAATCAACTAATCACCGGTAATTGATCCAAAGGCTTTGAAGGACAGGGGTTTCATGTTTGAGGAAAATACGCAGAATTACCAGACCATTTCTGAAATGTAGCGAGTACGTACAAAGAATTTTTGAGCCTGGTATTAAACTAAATGTTGTTAAATGTTGTGTCTAAACTACTGGATTTTTAAAATTCTCAGCTAAATCAGAAGCATGAATTTGACTCGGCTTGACATGAGGGATATTAAATAACAGGCACCAATGTACACAAGTGACGTCGTGACATGCCGCTGTAATCATAACTCATTTTTTTCCATCGTTAAATATTTAGAGTTGTTAGAATTTAGAGAATCTTACGACTTTAGATTTACAAGATTTTTACCCCTTGACAAGGTACATCGTCTTACTAGTTAGAATCAGTGTTGTATATGTGTATGTCATTGTTGTAAAAAAAATGGAAAAAACGTAGAAAAGCGTGGATGTCATAAAATAACTTACCCGTTTTTTTTCTCGTCATTTATTTTTTCATACTTGAGCTTGAGAATGACTTGCATGAGCCCGACGATGTAAATAATCATATCGTGGGTGAAAAACCATTGTGGCGTAATAAAGTCCAGCGTCCGCTTAATACCATTTCGACGTCAATCCCAACTATAAAACTTTTACCCATTGTGTTTATATTATGTAAGTGTCAATGCTTATTTCAGAGTTTTCAACATTTGTATAACCTCTACTTACATTTTTTCAAAGCAGCAAAACTGGTGTTTATATTTTTTCAAAGTAGCAAACTGCTATTTGCACTGTTTGAAAATGTGTAAAAGTGGTATTTGGACCTTTTAAAATTGATTAAAAGTAGTAATTGCACTTTTTGTAAACACGCTTAAAAAGTTGATTGTTGAGGCTTACGTGACAATGCTTCTTCGCTCGTGATATGCCTCCATGTGAATGCTGGGTGCGTAGTGTAGGTATGTTTGTGAGTGGAAGGAAATGGAGAAAGATGGACTGAATGGGAGTGGGTGTAGTGTTGGAAGTTGGAAGATCGAAGAACATCTTCTCTTGGCACATTGAACTTGATTTTTACCTCTATTCTCCCACAAATAGTTTCGGGAGATAAAATAATGTTTTTGGACTTTGTTCAAGGGCATATGTAAGAGTGTTCCTCTGTGTGTGTGTATGTAAAAATAAACATTGACTAAAAAATAAATGCAGTCGAGTTGATATAATAGATTGATGTCATTAGCATTTCAAGTGTTTTCTCTCTGAGCCCAACTCGAGTTGCTTGTATTTTTCGGCTTTGACTTAGACTAGGAAAACACTAGACTAAAATAATGTTGTGATGGCGAGTACACACAATTTATGTTAAACATGACGCTCCGCCCTGGGAGCCTTCTTTAGTCATTGTTTAAAAGTTGAATCAGTACGTACGTATGCATGTAGGTTTAATACTAAATCTATGTTGGGTTTTTAATTTGGAATTCACGGATAATCTACCACTTGATTTGTTTTAAAATAGCTGGTTCACGGCATCCCTGTACGGCGGAGTAACAGCGAGTCGAGAGAGATTGTAAAAACGTCCTGAAAAGGTCATTTTTATGAGAGATTGTGTATTTTAGCAGAGCTACTGCACATTTGTTTTGTTGCTACGATATTATAGTTAATGGAAACGTGACCTACCTCCATTTAGAGCTTTAAATTCTACAGTAAATTTCATGTCGTTCAATTTGAAAGCATGCCTTGTAATTTATGCTGGTAGTTTGTAATTGCGTGGAAGTGGAAGCTTTGAACTTAATTTTAAAGGCATGCAGTTTCAAAAGTGCAGTTTCTTAATTCTGTTTTTTTTTTGCTTTGCACTTTGTCTACATCCTATATGCGGTCTAAGGAACAGTAAGATAACATTAAATTTGTCCCAGAATTAAAGCATGGTTAGTTTCACATTTAAATCCAGAAGAAACGTGATGTTTTAATTTTGGGATGATTTTTTTTCTCTATCTTGATTCTATCGCTTCATGGCTGTCCTTTGTTATTTATGGGTTAGGTTAACTTCAAATATGGAAATGGTAATATAGTCTGGCCTAGCATGGCCTGGTCTGGCTGGTAGGTGGGTTGGCCTCTTTTTTTTTTATAAGAAATTGTGTTCCTTCTTCTTCTTTTTAGTTTACTAACCATAGTGCCCATTTAATTGTTGATTTCATGTTCATTATTCTTGTGCTTTTATTTTTGTTTTTTTTGTTGTTGCAGATAAGTAACTTTTGAAATATCTGTAAAGTTGACTTTGAGTAATGACTTTTTATTATTTGTGGGCATGATCTTTCGACGTGCTGTATGATTAGTTCTAAATGTAAAGTACCTATAATGGAACTAATAAGAATGTAATGGACGTACATGTGTACAAATTTGTATAAACAATTTGAATTGAAGAGCGTGGAAATGCTTTTGAAGGTAATTTCGATACTGAAGTCTTGGTTAAATCTTCAAGAGCGTATCGAGTAACTACACACCAACTATTAAAAACAATGATAAACAATAACTTAAAAGATTTTATATCATTGCTGACACATGAACGATGTGGAGGTACTTATTATTAGGTCGTCCTTAGTCCGCGTACTTATGTACCTAGATTTCGATGACACTGCAGAAATGAGATGGCATCGCATCGCATCGCATGGCAATGAGTTTTATGTAGTACCTACATACATACCTACCTATATCTAATATCTATGTAGGTAGGTATGTAAGTATTTGACTATTTCTTCGACGAACACTGCGAAACGGTAAAATGATTCCCGTTTCAGCTGAGTCTGGTAAAAAAGACACAGTCAACTAGAAAAGACAAATCATAAAGTTTCTGTTATCGTTGCAGTTTTTTTTATGTTACGTAATCACAATCATGATGTTTGCATCTTTTGTCTGTAATATTATACACAGCATTATGCTAATGCGAGAATTTCCCTTCAGTGCATACGATATTTCTAACAGCAATACCATCGCATCGGTACGGTACGGATACAATTAATAATAAGGCCTCTGCCAGTACAGTGCCATTTACTATTCAACAATGAAATAGCAGTAATGCTACACGATGTAAGGCGTTTACTTAAACTCGGGTAAATACACAATCGCACATATTTTTAATTGGAATTTAATTTTTAGCGTTTTCATCCGTACGCGTACGGGTTCCCGTACGTACGGGAAGACTAAACGTTAAATGTACCAGCAAAAAAAAATTTAAAAATCATCAGGAAATAAGCTGCTTAGGTATTCAAAGAGCGGTGAAGGGTACTATGTATGTACTAGGTGTGTGTGTATGTGCGCTACTGTTGTTAAGAATTGTACGACTTTTTTTTCTATTTCAGGATGTACAATCCGGCAGACTATGAAAACTTGAAGGTTTCCCAGGATGTGAAGGATGTGTTCCAATTCATTACAAAGTACGTAAAAACTAAGCTCAATTTTATTTGCAACATCTCATCGTAGATCAGTTGATCTAAGGCCATCGCCTGGAAAATGAAAATGTAATCACAAATTGAATACGTTTAACCTCGGTGATAGTATTTACATTTCTGCTTTGATGTCCTCCTCAAATATGTATGTACCTACCTAGGCACATACATATAGGGGCTCTACACGGCCAATGACAAATGATGACAAGTATTGTTTTTATTGAAACTAAATGAAATTTAAATAACACATCTTACACCTTCGCACAAAACCAACAATGATTGTGCTATCCGATAATAAGTAGGTAGTTATTATTTATCCTTACGTTCGATGTTCGATCGATGCAACGGAAGAATAAAAGAGTACTTACCTACATACGTTGTATGTGGCTAATAAAATATTGCTAGCAGCATCTATCAAGCTCAGTTCCATTGAACTTTATGATTATTATTAGTAAGACGTAGGAGACTTTTGTGACTGGTGGCTGCAGCGGGTTAATTTGGTAATAATTATTAATTGTTGATGAAAAAGGCGTGGATGGTTATGGCTCTGACTAATGGCTATTGAATGGTTGTGGTGGTTCGTGGTTGTGGTGGTTCTAGTATGGGTTTTAGACTCCTCTGCCCTGCCTCTATGCATTTTTCCTTATGTAGCCACAATTCACACACAAATAAAAAAAAATATACATAAGTTCCCCATGTGATCACTTCACTGTGTCATTTCATAATGATTTTGACCTTTGCTACGAAGGAGCAGCTATACTTGCGTATACATACTGACCAGATCTATAAGGAGGGTTTTAAATCATCTAAAGTTAGAACCTTTCCACTATACATACGATTAATTATTACACCAATTGAGATTTTAATGCTGTGTAATAAAAGTGGACTCGTAAGGTATGGCAGAGCGTGTGTCCCTACATATAAAAAATAGAAAGCACGTACCTACGTAGGGACCTACATATCACAGTAGGCAAGGCTTTGGCTTGGCTTGGCTTTTACAGAGTTGAACGTTGAACATACTTGGATTCATTGTCAAAAGGACACCTTGAATGGGTAGAATTTATTAAATAAATGTGACAGTATGGTTGTGATTCTCTAGCTTAATTACTCTGGATGACCTTGCTGAATCTAAAAAGAAAACGTTGAAAATGTAGAAAATGCAGGGAATTTCATTGACATCCTTTAATAGTAATTATTATTCGTCAGCAACAAGCAAAAACATTAAGTTTGATATCTTTCATGTTTAATATTAATGTGCGCCATTACTATATCTGCTGCTCCACTACAGTGAAGAAAAAAAATCAGCTTAACTGTCACATCAATGGGAATGAGTAGTCAGTAGTAGTGCACAAGTACACATAATAATTGCATCTACATGGGTGAGATGTGAGTACAGATGTAGAATTAGAATCAAAATCAGAGGCATAATCAAGAACCCCTGGGGTCTACAATCACAGAGTATATTCTATTCCACTGGCTTATTTTCTTTCTTCAGAATTTTTAGAGGCAGAGCTGAAAGCTAATTGAATAGTGGATAGTGAATACAGAACAGAGATTCAGATTGCAGATGCAGGTAGGTATGTATATGCGTAGGTTGGCAGTTGGCAGGGAAATTTTTATGGTATTAAAACATTATTATTATACTACGGTAAAAATGGACGTGTACCCTGTATCTACAGGACAAAGCAAAATTTTTGCACCTAACGAGCAAAAGGCCTATTAAAGATTAGCGAAATTAATAATGATAAATATATTTATTAGGGAGTCAGGCAAGCTTAACGTACTCACGATCTGCAAAGTGGATACAGACAGATGCGTGGAAAGACTACAAAAGTAAAAACTTGTATGATAACTAGACGTTTGTTTTGTTTTCTTATTTTTTCAATTTGTGTATCCTTTGTGCTTGTACCAATTACCAATCTCATGAGTCCGTATGCTTGTGTGTGTAATATAGCCTACTGGGGAACTATGCAGCTCGTTCATGGCGTCGTAGTTGTCATCAGCCGTCATCTCTACAATGATTGAAATGTTTTGTGATTTGTTTGTCCTTTTTCGAACTGGTCCTTTATTTTATTCGCCAGCAGCATCGCATCGCTCAGTGCAATGCAATGTAACTGAATTGCGTCGAGAGAGATGAAAGACACGCCAATTTTAATGGCGACTATTTAATTCAAATAGGTTACGTTACTTATCTCCAAGTGGATCCTTATAGGATTATCTGCAGATGTACAGTACCTAAGTAGATTCATTGAGCATATCAGTAGTACAGGGATACTTTTAAAAATGATATGTTTTCAAAATATATGTGTGGATGTACTTTACGTTAATTTAAGACGTAAAGAGGTTAAACATTGTTTACAACCTACCCACAAAAATTATCTGTAAAGCACGGCACTGACTGCACTGCTGCCACTACTGCGTATGGTGTCTGGTGGTTTTGTTGGCTGTTGGGAAGGAAGGCAGTCATACGATGTCGATGGCCATGTCATCACGCCTGTCCTTTACTATCGGTCATTTTGGACTTTGATAATCACTCTTTGATTTATTTTTGCGCTTGCAAATTACAGCGTACGACACAGTACACATAGCATCTACTTTGCAATTGGTTTGAGCTCCATTACACGCTGTACAACTGCCGACTGTAACTGATTCTTAATAGCGAACTCGCAAAAGCATTTTCAAGTAGTTTGCCCCATGCATTCATTGACATCGAGTCGAATGTCTTACAAACTACCGACTATTTACGAGCTTTGCCATAAGCCCACGATTTTAAAAAAGACTATCATTACACTGCCATTATCAACAGTACTAACACTAATAACTACTAACTACCAACTAGAAGCTAGTTTATCTTGCAATATGAGTTCACAAACAATACGATATTTACTAACTGCTCACAGTCAGTCAAGTCTGCTTCAGTTTTGTAAATAAAAACTGGCATTTACTCGTTACTAGTTACACATTATTTATATTTACCATTTATGTGCCAACAGTATCAACATGCAGGGCCGAAATGTGGACAGCGAATGCAATTTAAGATTACAAAAGACTACCTACTAGTACATAGCTGTAGGTTTGTCCAATATTTAATTTACCAAAGAACCCGAGCAGATTAATGCCGCAACCAGAGCTAAAGCTACAGATAAAATGTAAGACTTGTCTCTCCATATCATCGCCATACTTTTAAACCAGAGACTCTAATGCAGTGTGTGTCGGTATTATTCTTACTAGTTAGGTAAATATATACAGACATTGTAGTGAGTTTTCAAATTCACCACAAACTACGTAGTAGTTTTTTCTTCACATGCTGATGCTATCATACTTTTCTACCTCATATTAGAACACTTGAGCACTTCAATGTGCCTGTTCTGGAATAATGGGATACAATGTTTGCTGCCAGAAGTCTATCCATAGTTTATCAAAGGTTTTAACCTGCCTACTATGTATGTATGTGGCAAAAGAAAAGCAAGCCATGGGCTGATAGTCGGTGTTAGTATAGTGATTGTGATTGGTATTGGGAAATCCTGGTAGAAGTACCTATACATTGATATGGATATGGAGCTAATACCAAGTCTGCGGTAGATATATAATTAAAGGGGCTTTCCAACTATGGCGTTACAGAAATGGTATGTTTGACATGTGTAAATGCCATCTTTTGCTCTTTTTCAAAATGTCAAAATCATTATTTGCACTTTTGAAAAATCGTGCATCTAAAAAGTCGGCTGGCGGGCAAGGGGCAAGCCCAATTACTGTCTCTGAAATAGTTGCTTGAAATTGTAGATATTGCTTTCTGTAGATTTCACATTTTTGGTTTTGGTCTGTAGGTTGAACGTTATTAATTTGTTAAAACGTTTGTTTACGTTGAATCTACAGAAAGCACTTTTTAGATGCCTGAAATTCATTATTTTACAAAATGTGTTTTCAAAATGTTAAATTCATGATCATGATTAGCACTTTTGAAAAAGGCGAATTTATTCTTGTACTTACACCTCTTCAAAATGTTCAAACTATGATTTGCCTTCGTTTAAAACACTTTTCCAAACCCAAATGTTGTAGGCTGTCAAAGTTGCAAGGCTCCTTATCAGTTCAGTACATCATGCTTAAAGTCTATATCAGTATAGTAGATATACCTACTTATAGTCTTTTCAGTAGCGGTGCAAATAGAAATTACAATCCAATTTACAATTAGCGTCACTTATGCAAGAGGTAAGAGAGTAAAGTTTTCGTCTTTTCGTCACGTGTGTCTCTATAGAATGCATATAAGAGTGTGTAAATGTCATTAGTAATACCTATACCAGGTATAAACATAGGAACATGCAGTATACCCGTGTGCCTGTATAGTGGTTGAAATTGAAGTCGAGCGAAGCTATTGTAAAACTTTTTAATATAAAAATTCTAACCAGTATCGACTAGTCAGCATACCTACATACATATAATGGAGTATAATAGAG
>JAQFZC010002833.1:0-21154 GCA_034695205.1 Dicyrtoma fusca
AAATAAACATAAAACGTTTGATGGGGTGTCCCAGGTAGTTTGCACAAAACACTTTCAAAGGGTAAATTACCCTCAGGCTCCTTTGCAACATTCAACAGTACGAGGCTACAAGCTTTGTGGAACTTCGTGTAGAATAACTGCGTCTCTGAAGCAATTTCTAGTTGCCTCAGCTGTCTTTGAGTTTTATTGTAATGCTGATAGTTGATAATTTCAGAGAAACCTAAAGTAGCCGATGTTTTCAAACTGTTAACGTTTTGATTTTGAAAATCAGGCTCACTGTGTAAAATTTGAAGTTGCCGCTGGATTTCTATTATTTTATGGTTTCCAAACATCACAAAGACGAAATTCAAGTTACTGCATTGAGGCTGGTGGAGCACAATGCTTCCCATAACTTGATTTATAAAAGTGATTGAGATATTCATGGGGAGGTTGATATTACTTGACCACGAACAAAAACAATACCTTGAATAAATCGATAAAATTAAGACCCAAAGATGGTGATGATACAATGTGTGCATTTTATTCGCTTTACTTTTTATTGTGGAAGAAGAATTTTACAAAATTTAAATCGGATTGAGAAGCTGCTGAAAAATAAGCTAGGGGGGAAGCTGAAGGTGAATTCGATACTAAATCTTATTTTGAATTGAAAAAACTAAATTGGGATTCTACCGTTGCTTACAGGTAATAGAAAACCGAGTGTGATCCTAGCCTTTCTGTTTACTCGATGGGTAAACACTAAAATTGACTAAAGGACGGGTTAGTAAGTGCAAAAAAAGTTTGGTTTTAGTAAACAATTTTGTTCTATGCTTATAGGCGCGGTAATAAACACGAGCTAAGAAATAAGCGCTTAATAGCAATCTTAAAATAGCATTGACTTTAATTGTAAATAGGTTCTGTACATCGTAATATTTCATAATGTGTGCGCTGGTAATAAATTACTAGCTCTTTATATGATGTCAGAAGGAAAGGTGTATAATATATAATGGCATTCCAATTGTTATGAGTTCAATTAGAGATTTATGTACATTTATTTTGTATAGATACTTATGATAATTGCATTATGAAAATGGAAAAAATGCAAATCATGGAAGTAATTGACTGTGTGCTCTTGCCCCAAAAGGTTAATGAGGTGTAGAACGTATCGCAGTACACATTCCCAATCTCTGCTACATATCTATCATCGGTACGTTTATATAAATTGTACTTTACGAGGCTGAATAATACAGGTGAGGTTGTACAGTGGTATCCGGCTTCACACAATAATACTTTTGTATATAGTAGCCCAGAGGCCCAGAATATAGTACAGGAAATAGCTTTTGTATGTCACAAAATAATTTTGTATGGTTTACTATATAAAATAAACGTATCAAAATTCTATGCATGCTATGCTGTATCATTTTTGCTTTCCGATTTCAGTATGAAAAAGGGGTTGCATTTGCTATATAGGAATTTCATTAAATAAGTTAGGCTGGTATGAGAGTCCATTTAATATTGTAATAATATATAGATATCTAATTAATAATAATTATAGCCTGCCTATAGGATTCTACCATTTAGGGATCACACGTCAAAAATAATGACGTCTCAATTTCTCTGAGAGTTCCAGCGAATTGCATTATTGTATTGTGAATGTGCTATGTACATTTTTATTTTCTGTGAAAAAAATCACAACAACGGAAATGACTCCTTGTTTTATAATGTGCATTGATGGTGGATCAAGGTAAATAATTTATGTTTTTATACTTTTTTTTAAATCGTGTAAAATATATAAACTATGGACTGAGTATGTAAGTAGCACTGTAAGGTAGTTGTTGCCCAGTTCAATCTACGCGTAGAAGCAAAACTGACTGATTGAAAATGCAATTCAAAATAGAACCCATCATCTTCTCTTCAACTTTATTTTTGCAACTGATGATAATAAATCAGATTAGCATAAGGCAAGTGTTCTGTAAGCCTGACGGTGGTTTGTCGGACGAAACAACGTGTAAAAGTCTTTTGCCCAGACATGGAAACATTGCGCCGCAAAAGAAGCCATTTCCCTACACAATCTACCTGAGTAAAAGTGAAGTGAGATCCGGAGAAAAGGTCAAGATTCAAATTTGCTCCTCTAAGGAGAAACTCAAAGGGTTCTATCTGCAGGCACGGTCGAATGAGCCAAAAACTGACGAGAATCAAATCATGTCTTCGTCCATTATGCCAATGGGGATTTTTGCGATAGAGGAAGGTTACGAAAATTCTTCTAAACTGATCAAGTGTGGTGGGGACGATGGGCAGGAGGGTAACACGGTCACTCATTCAAATAGTTTCGATAAGGATCATGTCAAAGTTCAATGGATTGCACCTTCAGTCCCTGGCACTTACGTTATCATGTAAGCACCTCAGTTTTTAATCCTACCTTTACCAACCAACGAAAACGAAACGGTATATTATTACACCCGAAACGGGCATTTATCCTGTTTTATATTTTTCAAAATACCAATTTCTTGTTGGAACCTTTTTGAAAATGTTAATTTCTTGTTGGAACCTTTTTGAAAATGTTAATTTCTTGTTGGAACCTTTTTGAAAATGTTAATTTCTTGTTTTTACCTATTTTAAAATGTTAATTTCTTGTTTTGAATGTTTTTGAAAATGTTAATTTCTTGTTTTGAATGTTTTTGAAAATGCTGATTTCTTGTTTTGAATGTTTTTGAAAATGCTCATTTATACATAGTTTTGAACTATGCTTTGAAAATGTTATTTTCTTCTTTGGTCTTTTATAAATAGTGCTTGTCACTAGTTTTACACGTGTTTTAAAAAATACTTTTGTAAAGCATCCTTTCCATGGTTTCCCAGTTCCGAATATGTATCTACATAACAATCTAACTGTAGTAATTCTATCAACTATGATATCTCTATAATGTGCTAATATTTTGGTTTGTTTCACATGCAGGTGTACCGTTGTAAAAAATAGTGTTGTCTTTTGGGAACCACAGCCATCTTTCAAAATTACAGTCAAGGAATAAAACAAATCCCTTTTAGGGAATTTACTGGAATGGGCAATACTTGTACCTTGGAAAGAATACTGAAAACAAGAAAGTTTAACGAGTATGGTCCTCCCACTATTGCTTTGTCTCAATTTATTGTATTTTTACAATGAATTGCCTTCTATTGAGTTTTCCCTGTTCTTCTATAAAATAAGGAATAATATACCTAAATAGGTATTACTTACCTTAATAGAAGACTTCAATATTAACATGTATTTCCTTTTCCTTCCACTTGTATCTATTTTTTGATCGTAGCTCACTTTTCACCTAAATATTATTTGGTACTAAAGTATATATACTCACTGACTGTATGCGCGAAGAGTAGAAACAAAAGATTTCGTGATAATAGTTATCTATGTACATATACCTACTAATGAACAAAGTATAGGCTCCGTAAAGTGCTTTTAATTCGCTGTTTGAATGGTTGAAGTGGTTAATACAGTTTGCAGTTTTTTATTCTTTAAAGTTTGTTAATAAGATTCCCTGTTTTTTCTTAAGTTAAGTCTATTTAGCTCTTTAACTAAAGAAATTCCGTATTTATCAACGTACATAAAAACATGAATTAATAAAGGTCTTCTAGTTTTAATATTCAAGTAACCACCAACATGTTTAATCAAGGTACTTTGGTTTTTAATTAAAATCATAAACTACATACTAATTAGGTAGCAACAAAAACTAATTTGTAATTTAGTCCCACACTTTTGACTTGTCTTGATTCTAATAATTACAATTCTTTCCATAAAGTATAACTATCATTAGCAACTGAATAGCTCGAATCACATTTTAAATCATTTATAGATAGTACATAGTACATAGGATAAATTGATGAGTAACTATATAGGCAAAGAAATAAAAAGAAAAAAGTCTTCATTTGGCACACTATGCCTGTCCTTTCATCATTTACATCTAATGCTGGATTTCCACCCTTGCCTGCGCAATCTTAAACCCTTTCCAAATACCTTCAACAAGCTCTCGTTTTCCGATAAGAAAAAGGGATGAAGTCGAAAATTTTGTACATAGTGTACTTATATACTTGTAGCGCAGTGCTGCATCCCGTTGAAGTAAATCTTCGAGGCTCAGAAGGGCTTTCGAGGGCTTTGAAATTTCATCATTAATTTCGACAGCATAACTGCTTACTAAATCCTTGACGAAGTATTTTAATTGCTTCTCAGCTTCAGCTTTTCTAATTTTATTTCTCAGCTCTGCTGATTCTTTCAAGGCATGGAATTTCGCTGAAATATGTTGCTGCTCTTCTGGGGACAGGAGTGTAATGGAATCAAGGCCAAGGGTGCGTAGAACCTGTTCCTCTGCTATGATAAAGCATTCACCATAAATTTCATTAAAGCTCCCGTCACTCACAAAGTCATCCATCCCTGTCGAAAAAGAAGCACACTTCTCCTCCATTAAATCCGGAAAGATGGTCTCCAGCTCAACCAGTGCGCTACTAACAGACTTATTTTGCTTCCTGGTATTGTTGTCTTTCGTAAGGCGATAGGATTTCTCAATTAATTGAAGTAGCTTAGTTTCCACTTGGCTTAATTTGTTTGCATTCCCCATCTTGTTTAAGATATTAAATAATTCCAGAGCCTTTTTTTGGGCTACTTCATGGAACTCTTGAAGCTGGAGATCCACAATGAATTGGTTTTGAATCGTTATTGTTTCCACCATCGGCTGCATCTCTTGACTATACAGGTCTAAGCATCTATTTAGAACGGTTTGGTTGCAGGTGAGAACTGTAGTATCATACATTTCTTTGGGGTTAGGCAATCTCCCGGAATTATTGTTAAACATCTTGACGTATTGCTGGAAGTAGAGGTAGAAATCCTTCCCTGTTACGGTATTTCCTGAAACTATTTTTGGCCCGAATTTTGACATAGAATTTTTCAAGTCAAAGAGCGTCTCAATGAAAATTTGAAGATGAGATGCAAATTTGGGGGCCATTCCAAGCACGGAGCCTGTGTACTCTGGCCCTTTGACTTGCGAGTCAGGGTCAGGCATAAGGAAGCAACCTAATTGTTGAACGCTATCCTTGATCTGCTGTCTAAGAAGAGTGGAAGTGCTTGTAGGTCGAACGTCAAAATTGCTGTCAAAGTAGGAAGATCCACCTTCGGCCCCAAAAGGAAAGTCTCCCTCATGAATCCAGTCACGAACTAGAAAGTTGAGCTGTTGGAAAAATTTATCCCCGCTGTCGTGACGGCCTACCAAGAGTCCAAACTCCATGAACTCTTTAAGTGTCAACAATACATCTTCGGCAATACTATTTTGTGAAATATTAATTAGCAGACAGGATGAAGTTAGGATGGTGAGACCCAGGATAGTGGCCCAGTCTTCCTTCTCAGAATGACGATCGAAGATACTTTGAGTGTCCAGGAGATAGACGTCGAATTCAGTGCCATGGGAATCTTTTAAGGGGAAGCTTTCGGGCCAAATCCAAATTCCCTTTGTTTCCTGCTTTCTTCCATTACTCCATGGGAAACCACCCTTAAGGGGCTGACGTTGGATCCTTTTGGATTTTGATTGTAAGCCCATCCAGTCCAAGTGCGAATCTGCTCCTGATGGTTGTTGCTGTTGTTGTTTGGAAATAAGTCGCAAATATCGGATGACATAATTAAGGAAAAAAGATTTCCCTTGACGAGCTGGACCCACAATTGATAGGAGGGCAACAGGGCGGTTTCCACTCTTTAACAAAACAGCCTCAAGGTTTTCGGAGTAAAATTTGATCCGTTCTAAGTGACTGATTGCTTCTCCTGATAATTTTGAGGAAATTTCGATTATGAGAAGGGGGTCGACTGGCTCTTGAGGGGCTCCATTGGCGTCTGAATAGTCGTCATAGGGTGGATTTTGTAAACTAGCTACAGATGGAGATGATAAACTGTCTGTACTGATGGAAGTCAAGGATGTACAAGGGTCTTGGGCGACAAGGGGTGAACTAAATTGATTCTGAAAGTTTGTAAAATGAATTTATTTTTACTCTCACAATCAGTGTGTTCGTAGAATCTTTAAGTTTACGGATAATTAGTATTATTTTCTTATGTGATAATAGGATTATATTTGAGCTGACATTTGAATTTAAAAAATGGAATCAAACTTACTTTCATGTATTCATTTACAAACAAGCTCCGATGCTCTTCGTTGACGATCACCTCTTCCAGTTTTCTCCGTATATATTGAGTGGAAGGGAATTTGACGTACACGTTGACGCCGGTGTCATTTAACTTGTGTTCTATTTAATTCAATGGATAATAAATCAGCAGAGTTATTAGTGAAAGCAGTTCACGAATGATTCGGACTTCATTCTTAGGCGGTTTTGCCCACCTTACATAATTATTTTAGCATTTTGTTTTTACTAAATACTCAAAGACTCAGTTGCATCAGTCGATGATAAGAGCTAGCGTACCTACACCTACAGTGCACAATTCGTATCTGAATATTAGTGTAGAGGTATGAAATGAATCCCATGCAAAGACGTATTTACATATTTTACAGTGGTAAACATATTTACATTTTTTTAAGTTTTATTTGATGGCCTATTGTAAACTGGCCGCTATCAATAAAAAAACAAATTCTAAAATGTGACCAATGCGGAATGTTCCCCATACGTTTTTGCCATTCTTGTCAATCTTGTCTGTCAACTATCTGCGCTTAAAAATACGATCATACTAGCTGCCAAAGCGGTCAGACAGCAAGTCAATAAATCATCTGCAAAGACTATTACTGTCACTGATAATAAAAGTGCTGGTGGCAGCTACTGAACTATAGTAATATGTAATTATTAACTTGATCTTCTATATGGCTGTATTTATGTGCTGGTCGCTGGTTGCTGGTTGAGTAACTGATAAAGAACACTACCTCAGAACGAAACCATAAAGTTTCAACGCTGGGTTTATAGCTGAACCGTCTAATGAGCTCTAATAGCCAAAACACCAAACCCTACAGACCTAGGTTATGACTTTATTAAATTATTACTATATTTACTGCTACCAGCGCTTCTAATCGTGCAAACAGTTGTATCATGCAACGAAGTAGAATCGTGTTTGTATTTGGTAAATACACACATCGCTACTTAATATTTTCACAAATTAATACGAACTTGTTGTATCTGACGTAACTGACATCGTTAAATATGCTTCTTTTGATTTTTTTAAAAATCAATGCCAGTAGAATGAGCTTCTTTAATTTTTGTAATCCCTATCCTAATCTAAAATGTGTAACGTAATATTTGCAAGGCTCCAAATCCCTGTTACACAAGAACTAGGGATGAAGTGTGCACTGTGCATTACTGTCAACTGTATAAAGTATGTACAACTAATCTCTCCAGAAAATAAAAACAAAGTTTTGCACACAACACACTTGTATCATTAAAAGATGAGACAAATCTGGAAAGATCTGAGTCTATTTTGTCTATGACACATATTTTTTGTACACCCATATTACTCAAGATAGTCAAAATAATTTGAATTTTCCTAATTGTCATATTGCATATAGCCGTTCTGTTCTTATTTTTTCCACATTTCAAACTAATAAAAAATTAATCGAAAAATATACCTACTGTCAACTGTATGTAAGTATGTAAAAATGCAGTCTAGAATTCTGCTAATTTTGAGAACTTACCATTTAATTTAAGCGTGACTGGGGTCAAACCAAAGTCTATAATAAAATTACTAAAAAGTTTAATTAATTGACTAAACTTACGTTCAAAGATCTCCAGGTACGTTTCAGTTAGTCCAATTGCATCGAGTGCAGCCCGAATCCGATTGTATGCATAATTCCCGCTGGGATATCCACCTGGCTTATTTGGCTCAACCTCCATTTAGTACAAGCGGTTAACTAACTCGGATTCACAACAAAATAATAAAAATAATACAAAACCGGTTAGAAAATGACTTCACAGATGGATGGAAGGAAATACATGGAAATTATGGCGATTGCCATGAACTGGGGTTATTTCAAAAGTTCCCTAATTGTACGTAAAGTGTAGCCTACATACTTAAATAAAAATTCAACTTTGGTATTCAATAACCGTACGAAGAATCAAACTTTATTTTAGTGTACACTCGCTCGATGTTACGAGTACAGTAAAAGGAAAGGGCAAAAAATTCGTATCAAAGTGAGAATATATAATTATGCAGTTTGATTTCTGAATGACCCGTAGTTAAGTTCATCGTTATCATTTCAGCAGTTTGTCAGTTTGCAAATGCTCTCAAGCTGTTGGCTATAATTGATACACTATCCATTTCTATATCTATGAGTCAAGTATAAATATTTATTAAGTGATAGGCACTGATGTTGGTCTTCGTTATGGAATTACTTCACTATGTACTATATGGACAACATTAATAGCGATAAATAAAAAAACAAATAATCTGATGCAAGCCATTTTGTTTGCACATCAAGAATCGTTGTACCAACGTTTTACCATAAATTGCTTCTATTTTATATTGAGTTCGGGAAAGAATTAAATGTTATAAGTACCTAGCTACATACTATAAAGAGCTACGTATTACATAATAGTTTACCCAAATGTACCTACATAATATGCCAACTTAAAGTTAACAGACACTAACAGAGGCAATTTAAGCACTGTTAACCCTTTGGATACTTTTGGTCTTAATATTAATATGTATTGAAGAACATACAAAATATCCTACTACCTACAAAACAAAAGCAACAGTATCTGTACAAGGAAAACACAAACAAGACGCTTAAGAAGCAGTGTAAATCGAAACGTTTTATACCTCCTAAGAAACGTGTAAAAAGATTTAATTTTTGTATCGATGTCGTTTTTGAACTCTTCTGGACCAAAAGGGTTGGAAATTGGAAACGTTTTTCGTCCAACCTATAAATTTTTATTTCTAATAGGATTTCTCGAAAGGGTATTAAAAAATCACTAAATTTATTATTATGATGATTGCTACTGGTTTGCACACACGTGAAGCATTATGCCTACTCGGCCACTAATAGTGAAACAATTTGACTGAGCACAAAATCTATAAAAACCGGGGTGGACTCCTTCTCAAAGACATAAAAGTCCCCCACACTAATCCCTTTAATACACAATGACCTGATCATGGACTTCATAGCCTTCCGCTGTGACTTAAACTGTAGATTTGCGGAGACCAGACGGAGTTGCTTCAGGAGTTCTTGTATCTGATCCGGAATTTCCGAAGGTTTGTCAAACATGAAAACGAAGAGAAAATTGACTTCTAAGAATAAGACCAAGCCACTTAGTGCAATTAACTTATCAGATGGAAAGAACTTAATAGTGCCGAACCCACAGACCACCGCGGAATTGATACACAGGAGTTTGAGTAAATATAAATTGGTGGAAAAGCTCAGGTTAAAATAATTCGTGAGTAGTTGAAGCTTCCGGATTTCCCAGCAAATTTTGTCAAGGTTTCTCACGAGGCTTAGGGACTGCCATTTATTCCTGCAAAAATGAAACCAACAATAAGTTTTGGTAAAAATGTAAAAGATGATAATTAGGTTGTAGGTAGGTACATAAGTCACCGTCAACCGTCAATGATTTAATAAGTTTTAAATATCTTGTAAGTTCTATGGATGATTTACACCATGTATTTAGACCCATACATTTCCTTTTCCATTTGTGTCCGGATAGACCCCATGAGGTTATTCATTCGACAGCTAAACAGACTCATAAAGGACAGAACGGTAAATTCCCCATGGTAACCCACAGCAAACATTCCAAAATAGAGGATGCAGTCCAATGCGATGCAAAGACATTTCAAATACATGTTTCTCGAGTCTCCTAAATCGAATCTCTCCGATAATGCCGAATAGAGGAAGATGGGGCACTTGGGGTCGTAGTAATACGCTAAAATCATTACGATCTGCATGGAGCAAACAACTATTGGGAGATTTTTGAGAAACAGATTACTTGGGCTTATTTTCCTACAAGATTCCACTACAACACCAGCCATTCCTGAGAAAATAAATTAAAAACTACATAAAATAATGTCACTATTGCAATTTCATTAAATATTACAAAATTAAATTAAAAATCAAACTAAAAAAAATCCTACCTGACTTTCGTATATACTCAGCATGGAAAGAATTCGACGCTTCAATGATTTCTCGAAGTAAGATTACATTTAAATCCGCCCACTTAACTGTGCCAAGGATGAGTCCGATCAAAGCAAGAAGTTGAGTAAAATTCACCAGCATGGAGGCGTACAAATAATACGTTTTTTCTTCGTATTTAGGCCACAGTATAAGGCGTAGTAAATTAAGGAACAGAAATATCGAGAAGAAACAGGACAAATATATCCAAACCAAGTGGATAGCTCGTCTCCATTTATTTGTTACTACCACCACTTCAATGTTCGCAGTTCCGGATTTTATTTGAAAGTTTGATTCAAAGCTGAAGTGCTCAGCCTTATGCTGATGACGAGAGATTTTAAAAGGGAAAATGTTAAGCATTGTAAGAATGCTGTAGGCTGTAATGTTTAGCCTCAGGTCCTTTATGGAGAGTAACATTTTAATCCCTTCTAACAGCAAAATTCACTTGTTTGAGGCATGAGGGGCAAATCTAGCCCTTTTGCTTTGACTGCGTAGGTAGCTCTGAGAACTGGAAAATTGGGAAGAGCTAACATGGCTAACAGGCTGACATGGAGAGCAGAGCTCACTAGTCAGAGAGCAATAGCAGTTTATTTATGTTAAAAATGTAGCCTAGGAAAAATGGGAGCGAATTATATAAGGATTCGTAATAAGACAGGGTTTTTGAAAAATAGTTCGTAATAGCATAGGTAATCATAACAGGTTCACATGGCATTTGAATGTAGGTAACTCGTATTTCAGCCATATATTTATTACCAGTACTTATACTTGAAGTAAATGAGAGGGGTGGGTAAGCGTAATAGTTTAACAGAAAAATACTGAGTTAATGTTTGCTATTGAATAAGTACATATCTACTTTTTCAACTCTGTACACGGTATTTCGTGTATTAGATTCCCTGTAAAATAATCCAAGTTGGTCTCCCAACTATACGCGACCTTTTGCTAAACACGGAAATGATCAGCTATAATAAATCGCCATCAAAGCTGGCGAAAAGTTATGCTTGTCTGATGGAGTTTTCCCGAGTCTATAGATTTTTTGACCGATTACTAATACGGTAATTCTAACCTTTTAGAGTTATTGCGTAAGATTATGAAACCAGTCCTTACGAGCGAAGTACCTTGTGGGTTTTTTTTGTAGTATACCATGTATTTTCGTGTATTTGCTTTCTTGCGGAACGCATAAAGTAATGATTTGCTTAAAAACGTTATTCCGTTCCGATGGTCAAATCAAAGTCGGTCGATCACATGATTTTTTAAAGCTCACGCCTACTATGTAGTATGTATGTACTTTGTAAGTTGCCCCTGTGGGCCTAAACTTTACATTGTTTTAATGACCGCTGGATGTGTATGTGTATAAAGCATTTTATGGTATAATGGTAGAAACTGATGATGGTATTACTGTCATTTGCAAGAGTCCTCCATTGAAAATACTATTTGTACAATTCTAAATTAAAATTTCCATAATTTCTCCCCCAATTTCATAATATACGCGATGTCTTCTGCTGGAAGATAAATATCCATGTACACAAATGTGTCGACGTCGACATCGTAGAACTTCAAAAAGTAGTTCAAAGTATTTACCTATGTGGTATGCATATGTATACCTATACGCGTTGTCTACTATATAACATACTAACATACTATACTTTCTGCTCAAAATGAATGCACTCAAATTAGCGAATGACATACATACTTATCAAAATTAAAATCAACGTCAATATGTATTTATTTGCATGTTTAATCTATCTAAAATTCATCATCATCACAAAGACATGGGTTTTGAAAACCAACTTTAAGTAATTCATTCACTTATAAATTGTATATTATCTTAACATTTATAAATATACCGAAGGCTTTTGCAATATCACGTAGACTCCCTGCTAATTAAAGGATTCAATACAGTAGTAATTATTGTGTAGTTAGTATGCATATCATTAACTCCGTAAAATTAAAAATTACTAAAACTACAGTTAATCTAGATATACATACAGTACAGTAGCCCATTATTTGACTTAGAACGACAAAATAGTTATAGTTTTAATTTCTAGTAGTAAGGATAGATATACATAGGTACGAATATACCGTTGTACTGTTTACTTATGTTCGGCTGTAATATTCTGGGATAGTCGTAACTTGAATTTTTCAACTAGTTCCACAGGAAGTCGATCAAACTCCTCGAGTTGTTGCAATCGGCTGATGCGATTTTCTACTGTGTCGTCTTGAATTACAGCCAAACTTGCACACGTCCCATCCTCAGCAATGTTATTAATGCCCCCCTTTTCAAGGTCTGCAACCTTCCTTTCGATATTCTTCAAAAAATTCTCATTCTGAACCCAAACTTTCTTCTTTGCATCTTCAAAAGCCTTGAAAAGACGGCTCACCAGTTCACCTTTACCCTGCTCGTAAAGTGAAGAGTGCAAGAACTCCCTGCTCAGCTTCTTAAAGCACTGATAGCGGAAAGAGGCGTCAACTTTCAAGAACTCCTCCAGTGGCCAATATTTGAACTTGTCAATTTCATCCACCATTTCATTGTCGTATTTCTCCACGAGCTCACCGTTTAGGGCATTCAGCTCTTCTTCAGCTTTAGCCCTTCGGACATTATTTTTCAAAATGGCAGCCTTTTCCAATTTAAGGAAACTTTCGGTCACCCTCAAACGGTCCTCTGGTGGAAGATCGTCTACAGAGCCCAGATTCAGTTCGGTCTGAATCTCTTCTTTAGCCAAGGAATAGCTTTCATTGTAGATTTTCGTAAAGGTTTGGTCCGGTACGAAATCATCGGGTCCTTTGACAAGTGCTGAAGTTTTTTCTTCGATAGTCTTATCGAAGAAGGATTCTAATTTGTTGAAAGCTTCATCCACGGAATTCTTCCGCTTTTCCAAATTCTTTGCTATAGTCTCCTCATGCGCTTGCTTAATACGCTTCTTGAGCTCCTCATTGAGTTCGTCCAACTCTACAGTGGTCCCCATTTTAGTGGATGACTTGAGTACTCCGATGGCACGATTGAGGGCGGATTCATGCTTAGTTTGAAGAACGTTATCGAGAATGAAATTCTGCTCGATTCTCTTTAAAATTGGGAGCATTTCGCTGGTGTAGAGGGCAAAGGACTTGTTGAGGACCGTTTTGTTACAAACGTCAACGGTGCCTTGGTAGATGACTTCCTGTGTTGGCAAGTCCCAATCATTGAAGGCTTTGACATACTGCTCGAAATAAAGGTACAGGTCATTTCCGGTAACGGTGTTTCCGGAGATTTTCTTGGGGGTGAAAGTTGATGGATCAAAGAGTTGTTCGATGAATTTTTCTACATACGTTGCAAATTGTGGATCCATCCCAACCACTGAGCCATTGTAGTCCCTCTTCTTCACTTCTTTGCCCGGATCAGGCATGAGGAAGCAATCTAATTTTTGAAAGCTCTCTGTGATTTCCTTTCGAATTTGCCGGGCATCTTTACTCTTCTTGCTCTCAAAGTTTTTCTTAAGGAAGTCAGCGCCACCCTCGGCCCCAAAGGGGTAGTCGTCCTCAAAGGACCAATCACGGATGAGGAAGCTCAATTGCTGGAAGGGTTTACTGCCCACTACGTCTCCATCCCCGTTTCTGGTGGAAGTGACCAGGGCACCATAGTCCAAAAATGGTTTCAGGGTGGTCAAACTGTCCTCCACGAGGGAGTTGATGCTGTTGAAGATGACAGTGGAGGACGTGAGCAAGCTGAGACCCACAATTGTGGCCCAGTCGTCCTTCTCTGTGTTGGAGTCAAAGACGCCTTCAGTGTCGACGAGAAGAACGTCGATTTCAGAGCCATCCGTTGATTTTAGTGTGAAGGGTTGAGGCCACATCCAGATGCCCATTGTTTCACTGTCCACGCTCCGACGCCATTTGAAGCCGTGGTCAAGGGCCTCATTTTTCTTGGAGGAGGATCGACCCATCCAATCAGAGCCCAACTGGGAGGGGTCAGACATGGACCGGAGATATTTGATCATATAGTTGAGTGTGAAGGACTTTCCTTGGCGGCAGGGGCCAGCGATGGTGAGGAGGGCAACGGGGCGGTCCCCAACTTTGGAGAGAATGGGCTTGAGTCTGTCGGCGTGGAAAATCAGCCTTTTGGTCCCAATCATGGCTTGGATGTTGGCGACGGTTCCGGAGGGCAATTTCGGGGTTTCGATGATTTGAACGGGTGACAGGTTCTCCTCATGTCGTGATAATATAATATCAGGTTTTGCGGGAGCGATTTCTCCAGCATCAACACTAGGAGCACTGGACTCCATTGGATAGCTCTACAACGAGAGACAGAGAAACACATATTAGTATAGTTAAGCTTCTATATGCTTTAGCATCAGATTCAAGAATGTATCACCTCCACTTCACCATGTTTTTAATTCATCAAAAAGTTGAGGTTTTGAGCGTAATCATCAATATTGGTTTTTAAAAGTATTTTTGTGAAAACAACGTTCGAGAATGAGTTTTATTTAGAGGTGATCGATGTATAGGCACTTTAAAAACACTCTTTTTGGAAGGTATTTAATTATGGATGGGGTCAATTTAAAAACCGAGTGTTCATTGAAGTTGACATAATTATTTTATTTGAATTTTTTGAGGTGTAATGTGTTTGTGTTAATATTAGGAAACTACTATAGTCAGTAAGTAAAATTGAATCTTTAAGCTTACGTTTCCGTTCTTATAAGCCTCCATAAACTTGTTTAGATGATCCTTATCTTCAATTATCGTCTCCACATTTTTTCGAATGTACTCAATTCCCGGAAATTTGATATACATGTTCACCCCTTCATCACTAACTCTATTATCTGCATTTACAAAAAAAAAGTCACTTAATTAAATAAATGATTTAGAATTGCACATTTATGGTACATTTAGTGCATTCCTTTATTGAAAGCATAGCGACATAGGTACATACATGGTTTTAAACTTGGGGGTATTTTGGTACTGGCTATGTCGTAGTAAGTAATTAGTAATGCACATTTGACTAGTTACTCAAGCACCAGTGACTCACACCCGGACTCAAGAGTAAAATAATTTTTGCAAGAAGATAAAAATTGAAAGGAAAGGTCAACTAGTGGTCGGAGCTTTTAAACAATCTACATAGGTGTTTGACTCATTTTAGTTGTTAGGTGTACAAAAACAGATATACTCTCAAAAACTATATATGTACATAATATACTCCGTACAACAGGAGGGATTTTTAACAACAGGTACGAACATGAATGTCCACACAAAGGATTAAATATGTATCACATGCAAGCCAAATAGTATCATCAATCATTCATCAGCGCATTATAATAAAATCCTCTTTATCTATTAGCTCGAATAAATGATCGTCCCAACGAGAAATGTACATATATATGCTATTATTCAGTTATTCAGTAACGGCTACTTCTACTTGTACTATATGCCTATAATACTAACTAAAGTTTTCGGTTCTGAAGTTATCGGTCATTTTATCACTGCAGCTTGTGCACAAATACAGCCATTTGCAAAACTACTACATAGCATCATAAATATTAAAATCGGTAGGCGTGATAGTAAATTACGTTATAATTACATAATTACTAAACTAAAACTGCGATTGCGAGTTCCTTCGCTACTCAAACTGCTACTGCTAAGAGTTGTGTCAACTAACGGTCACATACTACATACATATAGTCACACCATACACTACACTTAAATATGTAGTATTGGTAAAGCGGTAAACACTCACTAGAAGATCCATGAATTTACATACATCATACTTTTACAAAATGGATTGATATTCTGCCAACGATTGATATTACATAAGTATATTCGTTACGTGCAACCAATCATCAAGATAGTAAATGGATGCAATTCTTTTAAAACAAAGGCTATTTTTTAAATCTCAATATAATAATTAATTCCATTGATTTTGGTATTCAACAGATTATTTAAACTAAATTCGAACCATTTTTTAAAACCTTTAAAAAACATTCCACCGTATAATTGAAGAATATAAAAATATATTTTGAAAGTGAAAACATACCACCGACCGCATAGGGCATTCCTAGTAAATATATTGGTATATATGCAATTATGTAACTTAATATTCCCCAATAAACTTCAATTTTATGAAAATTTTGTTAACTTACTCTCAAACTGTTCCATGTAGGCACTGGTCAGATTAATTGCATGTAAAGCAGCCCGGATCCGAACGTACTTCCCCTTGGGGTCTTGAGCAATTTTTTCGTTCTCCATTGTACGCAGGTGATAGGTTTATACACTTATTCGAAGGGTCAGGAGAGTGCAATGGCAAAAAAGTGTATTTTAACAACAAAAGTATTGCGTCTTCAAAATCTGTACTAGTAAAATGTAAAAGTAGCGATATGTCTCCACATTACACACTACAAACACAACTGACTAAAATACTCGGTAATTTTTTTGTTTTATCTACAGGCCAAAATAAAAAACAGCAAAAGTAGACAGGGGTCCAAAAATTAAGTATGTATGCAACTTAATATACTGTTTGCTACCGCTATTTGTAATCTTTTATATTTATTTATTGACGTGTGGGATTGATAAGACTTGAGTGCTAATGATACGTGTATACTTAGATAAATTAAATTATTATTGTAAAATTACTTTGCAGTATACATAATGTATATATATATACATATATATATATATACATATATATATATACATGTATAATATTATTTAATCTGTACATGTACATAACTTGAAAAAATTCTGTAGTATTTGGCGATGGATTAATTTGCATGATTCACTCAAAATGACTCCTCACTTTTACATTACATACAGTTAATGGTGTTTCTATAACACGTATTTTTGTCAAGTAAAATCGTTTTTTGAACGTTATGGATCTGGTGTGATGGGATTTATTTATTGTAAAAAAATATACTGTGAAATCACGTAATCAGCACATGAAGTGGCACAGCATTTTTTATTATCATTTTCCAGATTAGTTAGTACTGAAGGAATCATTGCTACCTATTTAATACCTATGTAATCATTATTTGTATATAAATATTCCGTACAAACGAAAATATAATAATGCAGGGAGATTGGAGATTGTAATTTAACAAAGTTGTGACTCACAGACTAACCATCACCATCGGCTTTATAGGCTCGAAGCTATTTAGCTGGAGCTGCTAAATGACAGTTTTTTGTGTATGGAATAATTATCTTTCTGACTGGTTAGCCACTATAAGTAAATAGAGTTTGACAATGTAAAAGTCAATGCGCTGCTGGCGATGAGTCACCAAGCAGTCGAGAATTCTGCGTCGTAGAACCATTTATTAACGGTGATACAAATTAACCAATCAAAACGCAATGATAATATGATTCACGCATAGTTAATTACATAATTGTTTATTTCTTCTAAAAATGAAGGTAAGACTAAATTACAAAACACGTATTACTTACCGTTATTTTAATATTTCTAATATTACTTCCTTAAAACTCCTACTTAATTTGACGATCATTTTGTTTTTTCATCAAATACGATGCAATCCACCATTTTAAAGGAATTATTGGCAAGTACACAGAAAATGGTACTATTTTTGACTATTTTTAATAATGTTGAGAAACTATTAAAACTCCGTATTTTCATTCAAAAACGTTTGTCAAAAGTATAGCGTATTGATCTCAGAACCTGTAAAATTCGTTCAATCAGTTTGTAAATGGTCTGTGTGTCCAGGTTCAAAGTTAGCCTTTGAGAAATGTATATACCTATATGTAGGTATTATATATAATAATCGCATGATATATTATTCCCGAATCAAACTTTGTTTGTTAAGTTGTGATTACTTAACAACATTATCTGCAAAGTTAGTGCAAACTGAGTGCAACTACTGATAAACTACGACGATGAGTAACTACGAAAGACGGTCAATTACTGCATTAAAACGTTACGTATATTTAACAGTTAAATATTACCTATGTTATTACGCATGAACAGTCAAAAGGGGCAAAGCCTCGCTTGTTTTTTATGTTTGTAATAAATTATTACATAATTATTGACTCTTTTATTTTATTCTGTAAGCAGCAAAGATTGAGACTATGAACACATTCGAGAATACAATAAAATTACGTGATTTATTGCTGGATAGAAATTTTCAAAAGTACTTATGTAAATACATACTGAAGTCAGTACATTCTTTTTTACGAAATGTGATGTATAGATAGTTACGGCTATTTACCAGAATTTGATAGTACTTCAGGTTCTATAGAGATTCCACCATTATTTGGAAGCCACAGCACTGCTGGACTATACACCATATACTACAGTTACAGTTCATATTGTAATGTGATGCTTCAAACTTTACAGGCGTTCCAGCCCAGGTATGATCTGCAATCTAATTAAAATTGCCCAGAACCCTAAAGACATGATTACAATAGCTAGGATTAAATTGATTCGTTCCATTCCGTGGATGTGCTGTAGCTCATTTTGAGCTAAAATCACATCTTCAACCACCCCTTTCACATCCACTGCACTTAAATTCGAGTCGGATAAGTCTGTACTGTGACTGTCGAAGCCATTCTCCTTCATGTAGAGCAATTCCTGATGTTTTTCGTCTTCCATTAGAATTTTGGTTTTAGAGGAATGACGGAGACACGTTTTGAAGAAGTTGTCGTTGGGATTGTACAAATGCATGCAGGTTGTAAATGTTGTCTGGATTCGTGACGCTGGTATGTTCTGCGTTAGAAAACATTAAAAATAAATTATACTTCAACGTTAGTACTGACACGACACAAAAAGGCAACTATTAAAATTGATACCCACCTAAAATTAGGTGACAGTAATTTTTTGTGTTTCAAATAATCTTACCATCCAAAACCGACGACTTGCTTGTTGAGATGAAGCGTCTGCTGACGTCAGGACGGTTTCAATTTTGAAAGCATCATCTTGAAATTCGTCTTCCCCCATGGGGACTTCAGTGGTCAGTTTGATTATGGTCCGTCTATTCGGATCAATCTTTCCTTCTTTCGGCTCAATTGAGTAGCGATCCGGTGTGCAGGCACTTATCTATACATTTAGGAATTAATAATTTTGGGTTCTTTAGTGTTTCTGTTTAGTGTAAAGAATAGGAACTATAAAAATCATTTTGCTTCTTAAGCCAAGCCAGGTAGTAGGTATTTCTATTTCCGGTATAAAAGAATACTATAGCTGTGCCTTTAACTTACTCGAAAGAAAGCAACATGTGGAGAGCCATTAGAAAGGCGAATTGATCCCGCCATTCCAGTTCCTTCAGGATACAGTAAAACTATTTTCGACAGACTGACGTATCGGCAATAATTTTCCTGCTCAGTCAAAAATGTATTATTTTTTCAGTATAAAACTTTCAATATAGATAGATGTAATGTAGATATTAACATAAAAAAACACATGCAAAAGTGTGGGGTTGTATACATAGCTTGATAGTTGTGCCATGTATTAATTATTAATCACCATTCAACATACCGTAAGAGCTTCATTTGAAGGAACGTGAAAAATTCCTTCGAACATCTTTGGAATTTCAACAGTCTTCGTTTTAGTGTCGACTTCAACCTTTTGAGGCTCCTTAGGCTTTGCAAAGAGTGGACGCAGGCATCTCTTTTTATTTGGTTTATTACAGTCAGCTTCCTTGTTACTAGCATTTGAAATGGTTGAAGGTGAAACCTTTACCTTTTCATTTTTGCTTTTGTTAGTTTCTGGATTTTTACAAGGCGGACGGTTGATCCTACTGGTGTTATTTTGACTTGTTGATCGAGACCGAGATGCAGATGCAATGCGATTTTTGTCCACAATTTTAAGAGGGGGTTTGCCGTTCGACTTTTGTTTGGTCCGTTCATTCGTGACATTATTTTTATTTTTAGCACCAGATGTTTTTACCGTCGTGGGTGCCAATTGCTTTGGAGTTTCCATCTTGACCTTGACCTTTTGATCTGCATCGGATTTCAGCTTCAAGTCAACGTCAGCTGTATGTTTCGAAGATTCTGTTTTAATTTCAGCTTTAGTAGTAGATTCTGGCTCTACGGTGGTAGCTGGTGAAATGGTATGTAAGCAATCATTTCCTGCTGGTTCTAACTTCAACATTGGTTCAGTATTTAATTCACATCTCTGTACTTTTTGACACGCATCGGCATCGGTAGATTCTGGGCCCGACTGGTCTACAATGGTAGCCTTCGAACTAGGTTTTATTAGTTTGTCATCTTTCTCTTTCATTGGCTCTAACGGAACATCAGAACTACCGTCGTTATTAGGATTTGTTTTTTCGGGCTCAGTTTCTGTTTCTGCGGTTATTGCAGGGAAATCAGCAGCTATCACTACAGGCTTCTTCGAAACTTGTGTTTCTGATGGGCGTACATTTTCGTTATTAATTGGTTCCTTAAAGATGTTTTTTGCTGGTTTTTTCAAATCCCTTTTTACATGTACATGCTTTCTTTCCTTTTGTTTTAAATTCTTTTTTGTGACAGTTTCTTTTTCTTTTTCTGATGCGATCGCTGTCAGTGCCTTAGATTCCTTTATGGAAACTGACGGCAGACCTGTTGAACTTGGCTTTGCTGCAAAATCAGATTTAACGGGACTTGAAGTTTGACCTTGTGACCTTGCACAATTCCAGGTCACGGTCAAACTTCAAGTCCAGTTAAATCTGATTTAAATGTTAAATGTGGTTACCTCCGTAATTCTGGACGTTCTCTTCGTCGAATTCTGCTTCAATATTGTTATTGTTTTCATCCACTTTGTAAGTATTATTTATCCAATAAGCGGTTTCATTTTGTGAATTGATGACGTTACTAATATCATTTAAATGCTCTCGCATTTCAATTCGAGTATTGGACATATTTGAAGGGACTGGGACTGACAGCTGCCTAGGAATAGTAATGCTATGCCCAGAGCCAGAAGCTTCCTGTTTATTATTTTTGTTGCCAGCTTTACTTTTATTTTCAGCATTTGTATTAACTTCAGGAGCATGCCCTTGGCCAGTATCGCCATTGGCATCAGGTAGAACGTTGCAATCAAAGTGAGATGAAAGAATTGTTCGCGTTGGTACGCTGCGAATGCCCTCGTTTTCCCCGATTGTTGAAACACTGCT
>JAQFZC010002834.1:0-21154 GCA_034695205.1 Dicyrtoma fusca
TAGGCCTCACGGCCTTGGCGGTATTCGGGTATCACTTTTGATATCCCGGAGCCCTTAAACAATAATAATAATAATAACCGGGCATTACCTCAAGCTTTTTATCTATTTGAACGAAGAAGGTGTGAATGAGCTGACGCCGTGGAATTCGGTTATGTGTAGCAAGAATGCAAATCAATGTTTTTAAAGTGCAAATCGGCATTTAATCTTCCAATTCCATTCTTCATCTCATCGACCCTTCAGAAAGAATCCAGCAGAATTCGGATTCATCCGACAATTTAGATTTCTTAATTCAACTGACGATGAGCGCCATCAAGCTCCATCTGGAGCTAATGTAATAAAATGCTCACTGTTATAGAAAAAACTAAAACTTATTTAAGAGGCGTCCAACTCGTTCTTTCCAACTAGTCACTCCATTTCGGCAACGGTACTGACTGACGTTTTTATATTGCTACAATCATTATCACAGAAGTTAGGCTCGAGACACAAAAAGGACAAAAAAACTATCGGAAACTCAAACTGTCTCATAAAGTTCAATAGTTTTATTTTTTGCAGCCAGAAAGAATACAGATTTTTAAAATGCAAATTATGCACAACACCATTTTTAAAAGGGACAACAAAGTTTGCTTTTACGCGTAAAAAAAGTGCAAAAACTTATATTTCTATCAAAATTTTTTAAAAATCAGCATAATTCTGGGTATTTTTAAATACTTGACAATTTTCAAAAACATGGCTATATGTACGTTGGGATTGTGCACAAATGTCCTATTTTCGCCTTTTGTAAAGAGATTACAATTTTAAATAAATGCAATCCTTTGACGCCGTTCACTGAGAAAATTATTAGCTGTTTAGAAGCATAGGAATATTTACCTCAGGGAACTTATTTCATATAAATTGGTACAAAATATTGTAATAACATGTTTTTGAAAAGGTGCAAATTGTGCCATTCAAACGTTCTTTAAAAGATGCCAAATGTTCTATTTACACTTTTCAAAAACAGCTCATAAGTTTAAGGAGCTTGTTTCCAATTTTAATTCAAATTTTTAATTAACTAAAAGCTGATGAAAACTATTGTAAAAATGTAATAAAATTCGAGCAAATAATTTTTTAAGCACTTTGAATGTCAGACAATGCATTGATTTTAATTAGTGTGAATGTACGGATTTCAAACTTTTGAAAAAGATTAAAACCATTTGCACATTTCAAAAGTGTGGTGTCCTTTACGTCAGTTATGGGAAGCCCGTAGATTACACAAAATAACATTTAAAGTGAAATTGAAACGGGATGCCTATCAATGAAAAAGGATTTTGGTATTTTGCAAATCCATCTTTTTTGTTTAGTATATTATGCAACTACCAAAATCTGGGACAATAAAGATGCAGGCTTTCAAAGTAAAATTTTTAATGGCGTTTAAGCATTATTAATTTATTATTATTATGTTGAAGTACACATGAATTTCTAAAAGTTGGTCGTCGTTACAAAAGTGCAAACGATAAATCTGAAATTTTTGAAAACTTCATATGGAATGAGTCATGCATTCGGAACAAGTGTTAAACCGTGAACTAGAGTTTGATAAAAAGGTACAAATCTTAATTTTCTCGACCTGTCCACGGTGTGCAACTCAATAAACTTTTAATTTGTAAAAATTCCAAATCGTGATTTTAGCATTTCAAAAAGTGCGTAACACAAAGTTTGTTTAAGAGTTGAAATTTTTTAAATGATACAAAACCTAACTCATGCCGCTCAAAAAATTGAAAAACTGTAAATTAGCATGGTTCTAGTGTTTCATGTCGTGTTTTGCACATTCTAAAACGAGTGTGAGACCATTAATTAGCACATAAAATTGTACAGATCGTAATTTCTGCCCCTCTAAAAAAGAGCAAAATAATAAATTATAATTTTTCCAAAGCTGTAGCTCCGGGTTAGCACATTAGAGTGCAAACCCGGAAATTATTATTTTTTTAAAGTGTAAATAATTACTAGTCCGCATTTTCAAAAAAGTATTGCAGAAAGAATTAAGATTTAAACTATAAAATAATATAAAAACCAATTATTTTAGCCTCGTGAAAGGTTGACACAAGACTTGCTTGTGTATTGCCGGGCAAGTAGCACAACACTACTGCTTTGTTAATAATGGACAATTTTTATGAAATACAGTTTTGTAACACAATTAATAATATTATTAATTAACAACAGCACACCTTCCTGTCCTACTATTGCTTGGCTTGTCACATTCGGGATGCCCCTAAAGAACAAACAATTTATAGTCCGGAGCTCGACTCAATTCATTCGTAAGCTGCAAAACATTATTAAACTGTACTTTCTTGGTGGTCCGTTAAGAACTGTAAATTAACTAAATGGCCTCTATATTGCGCACGATAGCAACAAAACATCGTTTCACTGCACTGGCAATTTTACAAAGAAACCGTCAACTCGAACACGGAAATTAAGCGCAAAGTTCATAGAGACAAAAAGAATGTGGTCGGAAAAAACCTGACGCATAAAAGTTTTTTTAATCACACAAAATACAGTTTTTAAACATGCAACTTAACTTTTTTAAAAGGGTAATTCTTTTGTTATCAAATAAAAAAGTGCAAAAGGTTCTATTTCAAGAATTCAGTTTTTTGAACGGATTCAAATTCTCTGTTTACGTGTTTTTAAAAACGCAGGAAATTTCAAAAACATTTTTCTGAAAAGGTGCCTTCTACCTCCCTTAGTATCGTCTCGTAGAAAATCAATTTCTGCATCTAGCAATGTGGCAAAGCTTAATTTTACAACATTTTCTACAGTCGTAAAAGTCGCACCCCCATAGAGAAAAGACTCTGTCAAGAGTTTTTTCTGGAAGCCGATATTTCCAACTAAGATTATCTCGCTGTTCTAACATGTGGCAAGCGTCTAGCAAAGTATTTTGTAGAACAAATTTTATTTTATTTTTTGTGATGCTAAGCTTTTAGATTTTAATTGCTTTTTAGATTTTGGGGCCTATTCTTTTTGCTCAATGTTTTTTACCCCTACTTTCTTTACCTGATTAATATTTGATTGAACTTCTACGTCTACAGCACGCAAATACGTTTCCTGTAGAATGCTTGTGCATATATTCTAGAATTCATTTAGTACACAATCCTGGGTTTCTATTCGATTGATTTTTAAAAAGGTGTTTTTTCTGTTCCTTTCTGCACTTTTTAAAAACATTTTCAAACTTTACAAAAATGCTGGGCCTTAACGCCGTTCTGTGTAGTTGTTAGTAAGCTTTAGAGCCCTGTCAAAGTTTCTGTGTGACCCTCTTCGTCTCATTTTACCGCGTATTTCTTAACCCTATTTATTTTAGACTATTTCTGCCCTTGTCATTTATGAATGGACTTTTCGCAGAATAATAATATTATTAGAAATTTTTGTAATGTTAAAAAAAAGCACAATTTACAAAAATGCAAAGCATCCTATTATGATTTTAAAATGTGTAAATAGTACGAATACTATGGCTTTTTAAAAAAGCAAAACCTGATAATTCCATTTATCAAAGAGTGTCTGGATCTATCTTCACATGTAAACAAAGACACAGTAAGAATCATAATTAAAATCGTCTTTTTTAAAAACGCAAAACGTGATAATTGCATAACGACTTGTCATTAATGAAAAACTCATAAAAACCCGAACCAAAATTGTACGACGTAATATATGTGCAAGGTTCCTTCACCGTACCCAATCAACAGTCAAGCAGTACCATTCTCTTTCTGGAGGTGCTAAATTATTTAAACTGTGGTTTCAACTTCAAAAAAGCGCGTTTTTTCTTGCAAAACGTCATTTTTGAAAGCTGGAAGTTTGTAAAAGTAAAAGCAATGCTTTTTAAAAATCCAAAAAATCTTTAAAGGCACACTCGTTTCAATAGTAGAGTGGCTAATGTTTTAAAATTACTGCAATTTTCCAGAATCAGTATTACTACGAATTCCGAATGGCCGTTGAAAGTCCATAGCGGGTAATTTGCTTAAATATTTGCTGTATTTTTGACGTATTGTACAACTTTTACGGTCCATTTCTACTGACAGATTACAGCCACAATTAATTAAATGAGGAGCCCATTCATTCAGAATAGTAGCTCTGCCAATCAACCCAAGGTTATTTATATAATGCAAAACTCAGCACAGTCAAAGCTACATTAAAATTATTTAAATAGAAATTATCTGCGATTGCGATTTCGATCGCTTCTTTGCTTGCCGCTTGAATGAGAATTACTGAAACTGAGGAAATAAATTATGCCATTCTGTCAAGGGGCAATAAGTCACTTTTTAGTTATTCAGTCCATTTTGTAAAAGCGCAGGACATTTTTTTCCCAAACTGCCTCATTCCATTCGATAGGCTGCCGTGCGTGATTGTGTTTCCTATGAAACTGGGGTTTTTAAAAATATTAATTTTAAAAAATATATTTAAAAAGTGTCGTACATACTGGGAAATTGGGTTTTCCAAATGGGTCCAATAATGGATATAATTTTTACAAAACTTTTTGAGAATTCACAGAATTTTTGAGATCTTTGTTCACTAATCATGAATCTTTTTAAATTATTATTAAACGGCGTGAAAGTTTGTCACAAAGTTGTCAGTTTGTATAGTAGCTTCTAAAACGAATTAATATGGTTAATACAAAAATCGAACACATTAATAAAATGGCTACAAAAAGCAGCGGGAGATTTCAAAAATGTTGAGAAAGGTAATTTATGAAATGCCCCAGTAGCGCAGAAGTGTAGAAGCTGTTTAAGAAATTAAAAATGAAGCGTGGGCGCTTTTTGGTCAATTTTTTTTGCGGTGCAGTCTCCTAAAAGCTTTTGCAAACGAAATTACTGCCGTACTTTCTCGTTCACCTTTGAATCTATTAGCAACCATTTATTCATTAAATTTCGTTTAGAAAACCAAATGAAAACCCCAACATCATTTCACTGAATTGAACACCATCGTTGCACCGTAGAAATGTAATGTGAAATTTTAGTAAAAGAAGTTTTACAAAAGTAGGCAATACAACGCTTTTTAAAATTCCTGGATTGTAAAATAAAGCCAGTTTTTTTATTTTGATTTATTTATTTCAAAAAGTTCAAAGTTTCTTTTTTTGCTGTAGTTTTTTGAAGTGAAAATAATTATTATTTATTAACGCATTTTGAAAGTGAAAAATTAAATCATTATTTATTAACACAAATGCTGGCGTATGGTTTGTTAAAGCTCCCGTTTCTAACCCTAATGGTAAAAAAAAGAAAACATCAATTTTGAGTAGCCCCCTACGATTCTGTAAATCATCAAGTTGTTATGAAATAATTTATTTTAGTAAGGAGCCTCGCAAGTGCGACATCACACAATTTGTATTTGGTCGGCTTAAAAAGCTGCTTTAAGAAAACCGTATTCAGATTTGAGGATTTGTTCAAAAAAGAATAACACACATAAAGATGCCCATCATTCCAAAACAAAATAAATTTCAGAAAATGTGAATGATGGTTATTTTAACTTTTTGAAAAAGAATAGCACAGACAATCATAATTTTAAAAACAACAAAATAATTTAATTATATTTTCGCCTTTTGAATATGTGTAAAATAACAAATACGAATCTTTTAAAATTGAAACTAAGAGTTAAAGGTTGTAAAACAATAGCAATAGCATTACATTGGTGATTTTCATAAGTGTAAATAATGAGTACTTTGTATAACCTCTTGAAAAGGATCAAAACAGCAAGGCTACTCACATCTTTCAAAAAGGTTAGTTTCCATGACGTCATAAATAGGATGCTTCTAGGAGGCCCTTTTTTTAAAAACGGCTCTCTCTTCATGTAAGTATTTAAATCGATGGCACAATATGTCATTAAGCGTTCAAACGTCGAGGGCGTCGCTAAGCAACCATTTATTCCAGCAATATTTTTAAAAGAAATATAAAACAATGGTATGCAGTTTCAAACAAATATTCAGTGCAATGAATTGCATCCTTAAAATTATATTAATTTTTGTAAGGATGCTGCTTTTTCCATTTTAGAGAATACATTTTCAGTAAAAACTGTAAAGCAGAATGGCGTCAATACTATTGCCAAGAGATTCCATTCTGTGACAATGCAGTGAATATTGTGTCGTAAAGAAGCACATCTTACTCTCATCAATTTGCAGCTGCACAGGTGTTGTTTAAACACGATGTCGATATGCACGCACATACATAGGAGAATATGCAGCTGTGACTAAAGGGAACTATAATTACAAAATGTTTCAATTACACGTTGTTGAAAAGATGCAAATTCTGCTATATAAACGTTCTTCAAAAAGTGCCAAATGTTTTATCTATACTTTTCGAAAACAGCTCATAATTTTAAATAAATATTAGGCTTTCCGTCCAAAAATGATTTGTTTTTAAAGCTGCATGGCGTAAGAATTAAACACAAATTGAAAATGCAAATCATTATTTAAGCATTTTGAAAAAATGTCAGAAATAATGTATTGATTTTTTATAGTATGAATGTGCGGATTTTGAACCTTTTAAAACAATTATTCAGGAAAAAATTGGCATATTTTAAAAGTGGTTTCCTTTATGTCAGTAATGAGAAGCCCGTGGATTACACGAAATTACATTTAAAGTGAAATTCAAACGGGTTGTCCATTTGTCCATAAATCAAAAAGAATTTTGGTATCTATATATTTTGCAAATTGATATTTTATTGTTTGCTCTGCCATTATTTAAGCTAACAGAAATAATCACCAGGGGGGCATTTCACCATGCACTTTTCTCTTTGCACATTTCACTTTGCAATTGAATTTGCATAGTTTCTGTTTCACCAACTCAGTATGAAAAGATGATTTGCTGAGTGAAAAGTGAAAAGTTTTAAAATCTGAAAAGTTTCTGTTTCACAACAAAAATTTGCAGAGTGGATTTTCAAAAGTGAAAAGTGCAGCCTTTTCAACTCAAATTGTCATTTTGTGTTTCACAAGGCGGTACATTTGAAAAGTAAACACTTGCTAAATTTTCACTTGTCATTATTTTCTGCATCAAGTAAGTACACGCTTCAACGTAAAAAGATTTTGGAATTGAAGGTAATAAGTTAACTGTAATAACTACACCAGAATAGTTTTACTGTTACTTTCTCCCATTTAAGTCTTTATCTTGTAAATAAATAAAAATAACAGCGTAATTAGCAACTGCTGTAATTTGTGCCCAAAACGGAGCATAGTTTTCTGCGTATTGCTAGATGGAAAGTTTAGTATTTTCGTCCTCCGACGATTCGGAAAGTGAAGCAAGACCAACCCGTCAAAAGCGAACTTATCGGCCTAGAATAAACTTTAATCCGTTTAGGGATTTTGAATTTAAGGAAAAATTTAGAATGAGTTCTTGTAAGGCTCAACATGTTCTTTAATGTATTAAATCTAAACTTCTGCACAGAAGCACCAAGAACAATGCTCTCGACCCAAAACAACAACTATTGATTACACTTCATTGGTTGGGAAACGGTGGTCAGTATCATGGAATTGCTAACATGCATGGTGTGAGCAAGGCTACTGTCTGTCGGTGTGTGAAACGTGTGGTAAAAGCAATTAACTTGAACTTGTTTCATCAAATTGTCAAGTGGCCGGAAAATGTGGAAGACTTAGCAACTGAATTTTTACAAAAAGGTGGGTTCCCGTTTGTATGCGGATGTGCCGACTGGACACTGATTTCCACTGATGCTCCTTCTGAAAATGAAGCTTCCTTTGTTGACCGACATGGAAACAACTCAATTAATGCCCTTATGATTTGTGGACCCGATATGAAATTTTACTTTGCTTCTTGCCGATGGCCTGGAAGTACGCATGACTCACGAGTTATGAGAAGCTCAAGAAATTTTGATAAATTTGAAGAAGGATGGCGTCCATTTACTGGTGCAGTTGTATTGGGTTAGTATTTGTTTATAAAATGGCATTGAATTACGAGTATTTTTAAGCTATGTTGGAAGTATTGGAATGTTCATGACGTCCTGTCATGAGATTTTACTTTTGGACTTCAGTTATTGCAGTATCGTCAGTGTCAATGCAAAGTGCCTAAGTCCAGTTCTTACTTAACTGCAAACTGGTCGGTGTCCACTCTAATCTTAACTGCAACTAGCTGATTTGCAACCCTATGGGTTGCGACCCGATAGCAAACAAACTGAATATTGAAAGATACAATAACGACGCAATTTAGGTATGGTGGTGATTTTTTCATGTATCTAAACAAAGGAATATTATTTTATATAGCAAAAGATCGAAACATTAACTTTCATGAAAATTGATTTCATGGGCTACCAATTTACTCTCACGTTACAACACATGACCAACACAAAACATTGAGTGAGCCTTCCGCCACTATCACTTTTGCCTAAACTTTCAGGCCTGAACCTTCTGGCAGGAACTTTCCAGCTTAGTCCTTCTAGCGCAATCCTTCTAGAGTGGGCAATCAGGCGTGACACCTCCAGTTAGATCCTCATGGCTTCCTTTTGGCTTAATCCACCTCGCATAAAATTAAATGCGTGATCCCTTTGGCGTGATCATTCTGGAATGACAATTATGCCTCGAGCCTTCTGGCTTGCGCCTTTTCTTCCAGGCTATTGGCATAAGGCTTTTCAAACGCGATTTCTTGCCTGCGCCTTTTGGCCCACACCTGTTGGCCAGAGCGTTCTCGTTCGAACAATGAAACTGTTTGCACGCGGGTTCTGGCAAAAGCCTTCTCGCACGCGCCTTGTGGACTGAGCTTCTTGCCAGCGCATTCTCGCCAGCGCCTCTTCTCTGAGCATACTCACCCGCTCCTTCTTACCTAGGCCTTAGCACCCGAAGCTTTCGCCGTGAGCCTTCTCCGTCACACCAGCGCCTTCTGGCCCGAGCCTTTCCGCCTGCGCCTTACTACTTGAGCATTTTCCCTCAACCATTCTCGTCTGCACCTTTAAACTTGAGCCTATTCACCCGCGCTTGCTCTGCTAAGCCATCCGACCAAACCCTTTTTTTTCGCCCACTTCATCTCATCCGCGCCTACACGCCCGCACCTTTGGCCTGATCATTTTTACCCAAGCCTTGTCTCCCCCCTTCTGTCCTGGGCCATTTTCCGCTAGTGTTCTCACCTACGCCTTCTAACCTTAGTCGTCTCGCAAACCCTCTTCTGGCAAGAACCTCCTCGCCCGCGCCTTAGGGCTTGAGTATATTAGCCCAAACCTTATCGTCTGCACTCAAACCTAAGCCTTTTCACCCAAGCTGGCTCTCCTAAGCCTAAGCCTAAGTGGATTCTCGTCTCCGCATTCTCGCCTAAGCCTTCGCAACCGCGCTTTTTTTCCTGATCCTTCTCGCCTGAACCGAATGGCCCGAGCCTTCTCGCCCGCGCCTTCTGGGCTGAGTTTCTCTCTCAAACGTTCCCGCCTAAACCTTCTCACCTTTTTGCTCGAGCCGTATCACCCGCGCCTTCTCACCTGTACCTTCTCGCCATCTCGTTTTGACCTAATCCTTCTCAACTGAGCCGCCTCTGTCCCGCCATAGGGTCAGGGACATCTCGCCCACGGGTTTTCACTCAAGCCTTCGGGGCTGAGCTTCTCGCCAGGGCGTTCAAACCCGTATATTCTCGCACAAGCCTTTGTCTGAGAGTTTTCACACCAGAGATTTTTCGCCCAGGCCTTCTCGCCTGAGTCTACTGGCTTGAGCATTGTCGCCCGCGCCTTCTTGCTCGAGTCTTCTCTTCCGCGCTTTCTCACCTGCGCCCTCCCAAATATTTTATTTCACCGGAGCCTTCTTGCACACACCTACTAATTGTAAAACTGATGGGGTGGCTAGATCTGCAACAAAAATCGTTATAAAGTGTGTTATAATGTGATTGCGCGCCTTTGTGGTTTGGGCTGCGGAGGGGGAGGGGGAAAAAGGTTATGTGGAACTCATAGCAAACCATGGATGGACTCCGGCCACATTGCAGTTAACATTTGAGTGGACACCGGCCAGTTTGCCGTTAAGTAGGAATTGGACATAGGCCACTTTGCATTGACACTGACGATATGTATTTACACATTGCAGGCGACTCAGCATACGGCTTGAATGACTGGCTAATACCTCCTCTTTACAACAACCCAAGAGACGACAAGGAGCGTCGTTTTAACCGATGTCATATAGCAACACGCCGGCTGATCGAGTGCGCATATGGAATTCTGAAAGAACGTTTTCCTTGCCTTAATTACTTAAGATTAAGCCCCGAATTTGCATGCAGTATTGTGCTAGCTTGTGCTACCTTGCATAATATTGCAAGCACAAATGACTTCAACTGGGACGCCTTGCGCAACAACAATAGTACTGGTGAACCGGAAGTTGCTGGGCTGTATGTCCAGCCAAATCGTCGAATTACGGACCTTTTAAACCACTTTGCATAACATACAGGTAGCTGTGTGGAAAAAAGCCACTAATTGAGATAATAATCTATATTATAATTACGCCTTCATTTAAAATTATTCTAAAGTTTACAGTTCATCCGTTTATTTTTAGTTTTTCCATTTTAAGAATATAAGTATTGTGTAAGCTATAGTTTTGGTGTAACATTTGTATTTTAAGTTAATACACAATAAATAAATTCATGTCTTTCAATTTCCTAATATTTAATATTTCGTATATTAAGGTTTACGCTATTGTAAAATGCATACCACTTATCCTTGGCACTAAATAACACCCGCCGATTTGAACGCTAAGATTTTATCTAGCTGCTGTTTACTGCTGCACTGTGGTAGTAACAAGTTGTAGTATATTTGACTTTGACTTGACTTTTTTCGGCTTTTTTTGGCCGCTTGACTTGACAACAGTAGACTAGCAGAAGGCGCTAAAAATGACTAGACTAGACTAGCTACGACATTTTAAATGTTCAGGGATAGCAGATTAGTTGACTAGATTGTACTTGACTAGTGTGGATTTTGTATTGACTAGACTAGACTAGACTAGCTTCTTTGAACTTGGACGTGACTAGACTACACTTAACTAGACTAGCAAAAAGTTTGTGGTGCACTGCTTTGCTTTGCTTCTGTGAGACATGAATTTTAAAAAAGAATCAAAATGTAAAATTCGTCATTCGACACACCGATTGAGTTGAAATCAAAGATATTTTTAATTGGAAGGAATAATTCGGAAGTGAGAATGACAAAATTTGAGTTACCTTAACTGTTTTAATTATTTTATTTCAAAATTCTGATACAATTCTACTCGGGTCTCTAATTGTACGCCGGGGTTCGAGACAGAGCCTGAATGGAATAATGCGCGAGTCTCCAATAATACACGGGTCTCTAGCAGTACGCGGGTCACCGGAAGTATTTCCAGCGTTTAAGTGTCCAGAAATCAGTTTAAATCTACCATTTTAGCCACTGCATAGCTTGACTTAAATGATTCATACTTTTAAGTCGCTTAAAAGTGTTAACATTCGGGTTTTATATCTGTTTATTTTACCTAAATTTAGAGCAAAAAACGGTTAGTTTAAATAATACGCTGATATCTATTAATGCGCGGGTCTTTCACTGTACACGGGGGTAGGAGGAGCTGAATGGAATAGCGCGCTGGCGTTCTATTAAAGAATTAACGGTAACTGAACTTATACTTTTTTATTTTTTGACTAGGTTAAAAGCGAAGTAACGCATTAATGCACACCCCTTTCTAAACTCACGAAAGCAGCTTGAGTGTTACTGAAGTGTCATTTTGATCGAGCCATCATTGCCAACCGAGCTTCAATCTAAAACGTAAGTAAACATTAAAGAATTTACTTAGTTTAATCGGAACAGTGACGGTTTTAGAAACAGTCCATAATTAGACATCAAAGTTTTCAAAAATTTCCAAAACTAGTAACTATCACTTTTTAAATTATCAATACAAGAAAATAACATTTTAAAAAAGGTAAAATTATGAGATTAGCTATCTTAAAACGGTCAATGCTAGAAGTCAGCATTTTCAGAAAGTAGTACCTAACACAAAAAAGTGAACTTTTTTAAATCGGTATAATTTTTATTTGTATAGGAATGAGACATATCCGAAAACACCATTGGACCTACCTGGTCCCGTCTCGCTTCCAATTTTTGCTCTAATTCTAAGCTTCGGATTTCGGGACAAAGCGGAAGTGAAGATGAAATCTCAATTGCCGCAAAGTGATAAAAAGTAGTCAACAGTATAATGATAACACTATACCTTTATTCACCATATTATACCAATTATATTTATCTAAACATTAACAAAAATTAATTCAAGCAAGTAATTCATGTGAATAAATAAAGCTTTAATTTTCTAACTACGCAATTTCATGTTGTAAATTATTCAGCTAAGATGACTAAACTAAATACTTCTGAACAAATACAGTAATATTAACAATATTTTGATAAGTCTAACTACTGTCCCCGTTAGACTCACTGTCATTTCCATTATTTTCTGACGGAGTGGCAGAGGAGTGGCACTTGTAGACGGTGGTTCAAGGTCGAAGATATCAATGTGAAACGTGGTTTGAGGAGGAGCTAGATCTATCGTAAACTCAGAAGGAGGAATGTTCAGTTCTCGTTCTAGTTTTAACATCTGTAGCTTTTGTTTATACAGAGCAACCTTTAGAACTTGAATTTGAATCTCTCGTTTAGATTCTAGCGATCCCAGCTTTTCTGATTGAGATTTCTTTTGCAGTTTTTTCTTAGAACGCATTGGGCGGATGTCAAGGTCAATTTCTTTATCGTCTATATCCGAGTCTGAGCGAATTCAAAACGATTCGTTTAGTTCGCTTCGTATATCTCCACTTTCAGGAATATCCATTCCGTCTAAAGTTGGAGAATCTTTCCTAATTATATCGTATATCATCTCATCAACTTCATTAGGCTGCTTATCTCGTCCACCTTTAGATCCGGTTTTTTTACTGTTGTCTCGTTTTTTCTGCTATTAAAATCACATCACATTATTGTCATTAATAGAATGCTAGAATACAACTCATCCACACTTTTAAACACGTATAACGAACTTAAATTATGTGATTGTTATTGCACTCGTACCTATCTTTCAAAAATGAACAAGTAAATAATTAATGTAATTAATTAGTACCAAACTCCTTGTTTTCCATAATCCGTAAACTTTATCCCTCACAAACTTCCAATCCTTACTAGCAGCACAAATTATCAAGGACTTTGCTTTTATTAGCACTTTATTCCAAGCATTTTCTTTAGTAAGATGATCCACTCTATCTGTAAATTTAGCGAAAAGTATATCTTTGTGCTTCTTAATTTCACAGAGTAAAGCCATTTTATCTTCCTTTGAGACGTTCTTCTTGCCATTGCCTGTCGTATTGAAAATAATAGCCAAATTGATAATACGTCATAAGTAAAGCAAAGAGATAGAAATTGTTATTGTGTTGGTCCACCGTCGAACCAAAATACATATGAAGAATTAAATTATAAATAATTTATATTTTGCTGTATAGTAGTTGCAGCCACTTACCCATAATTACAAAGTTCTTTAACGGAATCGGATATAATTTATTCCTCACGTAACGAAGATACTAATTAAAATAGTTAATTGTAATAATAAGACGTAGTAATGAAGAGAAAACGATCACGTTTTCTGACGTAAATGAATCTGCAGTAATCCGTACTTTGTAGGTATTTGATTTTACCAATTCAAAAATATTTAAAATGCCAAAGTACTCGCGCGAATACTGTTTGCAAAGTTTATCTACAAAATATGCAGAATGACGTCATTTTGGTGGAAATTGCAGAGTAGAATACAATACGTGGTGAAACGCATAAACTTTTCACTTTGCACAATCTGCAAAGTGATTAGTGCAAGGTGCATACTTTCTACGCTTTTCGTGAAACGTAATTTATTTGCACTTTTCACTTTTCACTTTTCATAAGTTCAAATATGAAAAGTGAATAGTGAAAACTATTGTGTGCTGAAACAGGCCCCAGATCTTCGATAAATCGGTTACAGGCTATCAGAGAAAAATGGTTAAAGGCGTCAAAGCATTCCGCTTATGCTTTTATTACAAAGTATTATTAATAATATGTTTAAGTGAACTTGCATTTCTAAGAGTTGCTGCGTCGTTAAAAAAGTGCAAGCGACAATCCAAAATTTTTAAAAACTTCAATTAGAATGATTTATGCGTTCGTTTTTGCTGCCGTTCAAAAAGTGAAACAGTGGAAATTAATAGTTTTTAAAAGTGTAAATAATTATTAGGTAGCATTAAAAAAAAGCATTGCAGAGAAAATTATGATTTAACCTAAAAATAATATAAGAACCAATTATTTTAGCCTTGTAAAAGGTGTAAAATAATACATTTGAGTTTTAAGAGTGACAATAGCAATTGTAACAATTTAAAAAAAGGTGAACAACTGAAAGTGTGATGCATTAGCTTTGTTCATATTTATTACTGTGTTTTTTTGAAATGGATCAAAACAGGATACTTGCATTTTTTAAAACGGATGGTTTCTTTGAAGTCATAAATATGAAGCCCCTGCTTGACAATAAATGACACTGAAGGGAAAGAATGGGCTTTGGATAAATGTCGTTTGACTATTCTAAAAATGAAATCTGTTCCTATAAGTTTTTGAATGGCTGGCCCAATCCCTCGCTTGCAAACGTCATTTATGCAGAGCTCATAACGCAGTTGGCGGTACCACGTGTTGCAAATGAATTACTATTTGAAAACGATTAAAACAAGAAAATCAGGGCAGTTTCGATGACGTGATTTCTTGAAAGTCCCTAGAAGATAAAAAATGAAAATTAAGAAGTTTAGGGGCTGTGCATATGTAGATGGCCTTGTTTTCTTTATGATTACCAACTACTAGTCTTAAACGCATTCCACAACCTTTATGCTCCCACACAAGCCCCAGCTCGCAAAACTCGAAATTATGTCGGCTTAAAGTCATGGTTTTTCGAAATAGAAACTGGTCTTTTTGATGGCGCTAAGCCCTCTTAAGTCGTTTATCAGACGTCTTTATGTGAGCCAAATGTCCGCGGGCTTGTACGTCCTCAAGACGACTTCTTAGGTCGTCTTTAAGACCCAACTTATGGATGACATAAAGACGCCTTGATTAGTACACATTAAGACGTCTTGCATTTCCGGGTTATAGGTCAGTTAGAAATAGGATTTTCTCGATGCATAAAAGTATTTTTGTTAATTAAAATAAACGATCGAGATACCGAATTTTTTATTAAGGTTTTATTTTTAACGAAACCTAACTAAAGCATATCATGACGTTGCAACACGTGAATATAACAACGAAACATAACAAAAAATGTAATTAAAAAGTGTACATAAATAAAAAATTACAAAATGTCAGTATTATCTTTTTTTATGTAGAAATTACACAGTTCTATTCTAATTAAGTACGATTGGGGGAATCTAGGGAGAACCATTAAGATCATCTTCGCTGTTGCTGGCACTGTGATCCAGAGATTCATCTCGAGGCCTGTTCAAAAAAAAAAATATAACAGCAAGTTAACTTTTCCTTCTACGGTACGTTTAGTCATTTTTCCAGATTTAACACAATATGTAGCAACATATAATAAGTGAAACACAAACCCATACCTTTTTCTGTTCTTCGAATTCGATCTCCAGCACGCTTAAGCCATTCTTGAATCAGTTTTTCAGAATCTCTCTCGTTTGCGTCTTTTTTGGTCCTTTTATTTTTCTTTAGAGCGCCTAGAACTTAATAATAAATAATAATTAAAATCGAAATAATGAAGCATTTTTTGTGATACAATAAATTGGTGACAAACGCTAACTTACTAAAGATCACGAGCTTAATTTCGAGCCCCGAAAAGTTTAACTTCCCACGCTGGCCAAGCCAGCTGTATTTATTAGCCAAGTCATCAGTCATTAGCTTTGACATCATTAATTTAACTGCTTCAGGAAGAGTAGAACCACCAGCCTTAGCACAGGTAAAAATCTAAAAAACGAGTCCACATAAAATGTTGGAAAATAAAATCCGAGTGACAGCAATTATGCACACTAATGACAGAAAAATTGTAATAAATTTTCTACCACAAAAAAACTACTTACCAATTTTTTTTAAAAACAACGGATTTTGATTTATCAGTTCACACACTTCTGATAATTCATCTTCGCTTTTTAAAGGAAAATTTGGAAGCTCGATGCATGAAGTCTCTTCATCTGATTCCGGTGTTGAATCAATTTGTATTTTTTCTTCTATCGTTGCAACTTTGGTGGTCAGTTGAGTAAGACTTAATTTTATGTCTTCCATGCATCGAATCATGTGTTCTTGGAATCCTTAAAAATTCAAAAAAGATTTCAGTACAAGATACATAGATTTGTCCGCAATAGGCCACCCGGCCTTGGCGGTATTCGGGGAACTTATTTATAGTTTCCCGGAGCCCTTTAACAATAATAAAATAATAATAATACATAGATTGAAATCAAAATTTGAAACTACGTAACACAAAAAATGCAAAAGCAGTTAAAAAACTAACTTTGAAATTAATAACGATCTACAGTTACCTATTACAGGAATAGAAGCGCTATAGTTGCAAGTAACGCTGCTGGCTGGCGACGAAACTTCAGACAATGACCGTGCAGTAGTAAAAGATTGTTGGATTGATCCATAACTACTATTATTCCTAGTAAGTTCAGAGGTTGCAAAGCTAGTACTTGTCTCTGCAGTAGGAACGATTGGGACCTCATCATGAGCAGGTGACGTTGAGGCAACAGGAGGCTTCGGTAAAGACACTACCACCCGAGATATGGATTTTGATTTATGTACTATATTTGCCTTGGATTGAGCCAATAATCGTGATTCTCGATTGACCTGTGAGTTTGATGATGCGTCGCTTAAGTCCGATGTATCTTCAGCTGCCTTAAGCTTCATACGTGCATCGTCATAAGTATCTACGTTGAACAGAATTATAATTTTTGTAATAATAGTTTTAGTTACTCTAAATTTTATCACAGCTAGGTAATTACCCTATTGAAACTTACAAAACTTTTTTATAATGCGAGCTTGGTTAATTGTCCATGTTACTGAATCCAGAGGTGCCTCACATCGCTTAACTGCTTTTTCGCACCGTTTTGAATCTCGATAAGGTGGCCAAATACATTCTTTTTCACTAACAAACCATTGCGTACGAACCACTGCAATACCGCCATCATCTTCTTCTGTCTTTTCGAATTGGGCGATGCAAAACATCGTGGTTTAAGTATCAATAAGAGGAAAAGCTGCAAAGTCATGGTGACTAATTTGGTGAGCTTGATACTTCTGTAGAATTAACTCAGTTGGCCACAATTTGAGTTTCTGTACAACTTTCAGTCTGAAAATATCAAGCAAAGATGATTTACATGGATGAGTGTACAAATCATCTTTTATTGTAGAGTATCTAACAACCACTTCACAATTCAAAATAGTCGAAAAACAAAAACTTTTAGCAACTACTATTGTTCCGTCTTTAAGTCCACAAAAATTATTATTATTTGAAGTATTTATTGTAAACGATGCCGATTTAAATATATTTAATGTTCAGGGCTCGTGCATCCTCTAAGTAAAAATTGGTCACTTTTGTAGACCAAATACAGACCACTAAGTTGAGTAACAGGTTTTTTAGGATGGTTTCTCTCAATTTCAGTAAGTCTTCGGTGTACTTGCTGAGGTGAACTTTGTGGCTTCCGATGTAGACTTTTGATGACGCCAAGACTGTTTTCAAATTTAAAGACACTGAAATTATTTAACGGACCTAACTTCTTTGAATCGCTTGCTAAATGAAGCAAACAATGTACATTGTAAGACACTGATTCTTCCCCGTAAATAATTTCAAATTGGCTAACAAAGTATTTTAATAGTTGCTCGGCATTGTCATTAAACTTTAAATACAAATGCGAACTAATTAAAATGGTAATAGCTACATGAAACGTCATAAATAGGGAATAATGTTGTTCGTCAAGAATAGACAGAAGCACAGTAGGGCCTGCATAGAGTAAAAATTGTCTAAACTCTGTAGCCTTCCACTTATCTACTTCGCGAAGTGACCGAGGTTTTCAATTGAATTCTTTTACTATGTATGACTTTAATTGTTCTAATCGGCGTGAAATTTTGTCAACTTGCGCACTACTTAATCGAAACACTTGTAATTTCACTCATCTACAATAAAAGTAACTTTTTAACCACTTTAATACATACTAAGTGCATGTATTCTACGAAAAAACACTGCACTAAATCAATTGGTAGTTCTTCAAGAATAGTTTTACTATTATAATGTTGACACTGTTTTCGATTTCTGAATGATTCGTCAGTTCTAAGGTCAAAGTTAATCCCAGTAAATACCACTCAGTGGTTAAAATATTTTCTTTTATTGTGGATTTGCCGCATCCATAAAATCCGGAGTGTCCTTTAATACAGGTCCCCAGTGCCCTGGCCGGAGCATCGCAAATAAACGCCTGTATAGTTACATTAATTTTTTGTTTTAAAAATATTATTCTACTTTTAAGCAGTAATTTAGCCTCGTTTACAAAGTCAGACAAATATTCATCAACAGAAGTAGGTTTTTTTTCACCGCACCAAAGACCTATAACAAATGGAGGAGCCTGAAGTTCACTAATGTGTCCTAAAATAGGCCAAAAATTTTTGTTTCCGCTTTTTGAAATCGGAAGCCCATCTATATTAATTTGAAGTGATACAGTACTTACAACTGAATCTGAATTAGACAACACATTTTTGATTTGTGCTTCTAAACCAAAATGCGTATAATAACCAGGACTTACAAGTTTTGCTACCGTTGTTGGTGGTGTTTTTAATAATGTTCTTGAATCCGATGGAAGATGAGAAAATCTTTTGTCAGTTTTTAAAATTACCAGTTTTTATTAAGAGGTAACTGAGGAATTCTGTATTCTACGCTCCACTTAGCAATTAAATCGCTGACGTCCCACGTTGTGATAAAAGTTTCTGGGTCAGACGAGTCGTCACTACAACTAGCTACGCCTGACGATGCCCAATAATTCAGGAAATGGTCTATTATTATTTAACTATTAGAGTCAAAATCAGAATTTAAATCATTATTTAACAACGAGCTTTGCGTAGGAATAATAAGTTCAGGTTCGGAGAGTTTTTTCACTTTATTTTTAGCGACATCACCATTAATATTTTGTATAACACTGTAAGTATTTAATTTAGCTTTTCGGCCTATGTTATGTTTAGAATAAATTGTAGAATTACTATCCATTACACAAATTGTAAAACCATACTCTACAAATAAACTGCTTTTGCTAGAAACGCGGTGAACTGAAGCAGTTTTTTTTCTTTCTGAGTGACTGCTAATTTTAACGGACAAAAAACTCTTGTACTCTGAAAGCGGGCTGTCTTGTAGCTCACGCATGACGTCGTAGTTCTCTTGAAGTCATGTGAAGACCAATATAAGACGACTTTAAAGACTCACGTGGTCTAAACCAAAAAGTGGACATGAAAAGTCGTAATTATGGAATATTCCGTGCGCATGACTAAGGAGTAAGCCCAGTAAAGGGAACTTTAAGACGAATTTAGGATCTCACGTGATCCAAATCAAAAAGTGGACATAACAAGTCGTGATTATGGAATAGTCTATGCGCATGACTAAAAAATAAACCGAGTGTAGTGGACCTTAAGACGACTTTCAGAAAGCACGTGATTTAAAACCAAAAATTCGACTTATTTAGTCGTCTATTAGTTGGCGTAAATCGGTCATAAAATCCCAGCCGATTTTAATACGTGTTTTCGGAATAGCCAAGTCGACTTTTGCGAGCCTGGAGGTTCGATTTGAAAAAAGTAAACGGCGTCAAACACCAACTTTTAACTTTTCAATTATTTGGTTTTTTAATCTCGGAAAACTATTCTTTATTTAGAATTTCCGATACGTTTTAAAAGGCTGAATATTATGAATTAAAATAAAAATTATAAAGCTGACAATATAAGCGCTTTCTAAAAATTAAACCCACTGTATGGCTGCGCAAGTAGCACAAAACTGCTTTAATAAATGGACAATATATAAAATCCAATAAGGTAGCACAATTTATTATATTATTACATATTCTAGAACTCATTTAGTACAAAATGTTGTTTCTATACAATTGATTTTTAAAAAAGTGAAGTTTCTCCATTTCCTTTCTACAATTTTTAAAAGCAGCTCCAAACTTTACAAAACTCTTGAGTCTTGACGCTGTTCAGTTTAGATGTCAGAAAAGCTTTAGTACAGTGACCTAAGTTGGTATTTTTTTTTCTACTTACTATTTTTGACCATGTTTTTCGCCACCACAACTATTTTAGATCATTTCTGCCCTTGCCAATTATAACGGGGCTCTTCCCAGAAAAATAATATCAGAAATTTTTTAAATGTTAAAAAACGCACGATTTAAAAAAATACAAAGCATCCCGTTTTCTTTTTTTAAATTTGTAAATAGTACGAATACTACGGCATTTTTTAAAAGCAAAACCCGGTATGTACTTACAAAATTGCATTTATCGCAGAGTGTTCGGATCGATCTGCTTCTTTTTTCCGTATTGTACAACTTTTACGGTCTATTTCTACCTGCAGATTACAACTACATTAAAAATGAGGAGAGGGGTTAATTAATTAAGTTATGTAAATTAGAAATTGATTAGAAAGGTAATTTATAAAATGCCCCAGAAGTAAAGAAGTGTAGAATCTGTTTAAGAAACTAAATATGAAACCTAGGAAGCAGGCGTGCTTGGGTGAGCGGTTAGGGATGCAGACTGCAGACTGGAATGGAAATTTAGTTAGGTTAAGATATAGATTGTAGCATTAGCGGGCATTAGGACTGGAGACAAGTGACCTGGAGTTACCCGGATTTAGGTTTGAGTTACCCGGATTTAGAGTAGTGACCCGCTTGAGGTCAGAGTGGCTTTGGCGAGAGGATTGAGGTGGTTGAGGGGAGAGGATTGAGGTGATGATGAGGAAGGATTCTACTCGTTGACAGAGAGGCTGAGCGGTCAGACGACGGGAGATGGTCATGAATGACACAGAGCCCGGGACGGGAATAAATAAGTGAATGAGTGGCTGGGACCTAGGGTCAAAAGAGATGACCACAGAGTGCCCGGTTTGTGATTGGTTGAGTGGAGAGAGGTGACGTTATGTGGGATTGAGATGAGAGAGCTGAGGGAAAATGGGAATTTCTGCATTGAGAGAGAGAGATCCGAGGGAATGGTTAAAAACAAAAATGAATGA
>JAQFZC010002835.1:0-21152 GCA_034695205.1 Dicyrtoma fusca
AAAGTAACGATTTTTTAAACTAGGGACGTTTCAAAAGTCAATTTTCGTTTAAGTTTGCTTTTCAAAAAATTCACCCTATAAAAATCAGCTTTTTAGAAAAAGCGTTTGGCTCACAAATCGAGATTTCGAAAAACTTCTTTTGATTAAAAGACTCGTAACACATGAACGATCCCTTTTTCCATCTCGCCAGCTTTTAGTTTTCCTTCCATTCACATACCTACATATTTTATATATTTTGCCTGTAGATTTGTGTACTCTTTGTATACTTCTCTTTTGAAAGAATTACAAAGTTTTTTCGTCCCTAGCCTTCTTTCCTATTTCCATTTCCTTTCTCTCTCTCTCTCTCTTCTGTCCGCATGGCACATAATATCCGCAGATTTCCTTCCCATCTGTGTACTGCCACTGCCAATCCACTCCCTGTCTTTCATTTTCCTTCTTTTTTTTTTCTTCCATGCATTATAGCCAAGTAGATATTCTCCAGATAGACCGTCTTTTGATGCTGGTGGTATAATCGTAGGGCATAGCATTCTGCTTCTCGCCTTGTCTACTTGTCTTGATCCTTCATTCATGCCAATTTCTTGTCTTTGAAGTTTCGAGTTTGAACTTTTTATTTTTTGCTGGATTAGAATTCCTTATAGACAGGGAAGTAGCATATAGGCTTTTATTTTTTTGTATGGAAGGCATATAGGCGACGATGGATGTGACTGTGACACAAGCGTTATTGATTGTTATACATGCATATTATGTATGTATACCTATATACTATATAGTGTCTATCAGTTGCTTGCCGTAGCTTTGTTTAGACTTTGCGAGTATTTCGAGACTGACTGTTCAATTGAGAAACGGCGAATGAAATGAAGCGGGTGACAAATGGTGATGTATGGTGAGTGTCAGATGCTAACCGTACTGAGTATACATACATACGTAGCCACCTATAGTTACATGTGTAGGTAATAGATACATACTACCTGGTATATAGACGTAAAGATTAAATGCTTGTACTGCTAAATTGGGCTCCATTGTAAAGTTTGTACTGCTGGGATTTCTATGAGCTTGTTTTCGTTGTGAAAATTTCCCTTTGTTTCCATTTTTCCTAATTATTAATGTGTTTTCTTTAAAAAATAATTGGCAGGCTTTCAAATAATTGTGCGATTGCATCCATTATCCATTCTTCTGTTCACGTATCTAAAAATATGTTTCATACTATAGGTGCATAGGTACCATATTACTAGTTTACTGTATGCATAGCTACCTGCTGGAAATTGTAAAGAGAATTGGTGCATTATTTGATGGAGGAAATTTGACTATGATGTTTGCTATAAAAATTGTTTGAAAACTATTTTATTTGTCCCAAGAGATAAAAACTGTAATAAAAATACTAATTTTATTCTTTTGTTTCTTTGTTTTTTAGTACATTGGCTGTCTAGATGTGAATACGTCAATGAAAAGTCTGGATTTTGATACAAGATCATTAATTGCCAAGTAAGTTGGAAATTTTTACGGGAATTTTAATAATATATATAAAACGTAAACATTCGGTTGGTTGTATAAATTGTATATTTTTAGTGAATTAGAGCCGATTTTAATTGGTTTTTTTTTTGTTTTTTTGTTTTTTTTTACAGAGAATGCATCAATCATGTTTGCGAAGCTGCTGGGTTGAAATCTGTGGATAAAAAGCGAAAGGTATGCATTGTTAACTTCCTTTTAAGCTACTTACGAACGAAGCTATTTACTATATAGTTCTTAACTGAACATTTTTGGTATTTATTTGTAAGGAAGTACTAATTAGCTGGCTAGTTATGATATTATTCAATTTAAGTTGATGTACAGATAGATCTATTTTTGTTGTACTTGTGTGGAACTAAGCCGTATTTCCCTTCGAATTTCCATTTCCATAATCCTCGGTTTGAAAGCTTCAGTTGAGAGGGATTGAGTTTTCCTTCATTAGATTCAAATGACGCAGTCAAAGACACGCTTCCCTCTCTGCAAGTGTCCTCTGTAGATGATGAAGAATGTGGTGAACTACGGTAGTGAAGTGGGGACACATTAATGTAAAGTAGTTTTGTCTGATGTTGAGATTGGACTTTGAAATGTTGGAAATGTTTGCATAGTATTTGACTGGAAGTCTTCGTCATTGTGTCGCTAAAAGCTTGCATTCATTCCAGCGCTTTGGCGCGAGTTGGGTGGTGAAATTGTTCAGTCTAATTGCTCCTGCACCAGACAGCACGGCAAGGCCAGGGTCTTGCAAATATTACTTTGTACAATTCAGATTTGTGTCACTGTCGTAATTATTATGTAGGTGTTTTTAAACAAGGCGAGACTTTATAGTTTGTTTTTACAGAATGAGCAGTTTATGGGATTCTTCATTTAAAAAATTTCCAAAACACCATATTTACCTTTTCTAACATAGCTTTCAAAACAAGCGAAAACTTTATATTCATCACTTTGACTTTGACACTGGAAAACGTTAAATGAGTGCTTCCAAAAGAATGCCATTTCTAAAGTTTGAATTCCTAAAATCAGCCTTTTTAAAATGTTATAAAGCATTAGCTTTGCTCGTCTACAAAGTCAAAACGTGGAAATACCACTCTCAACAAAGTGTAAAACAGGATATTTGCCTTTTCTAAAATACCTAGCTAAACAAGTCATTTTTGGTTTCAAAAAAGGCGAACACATGTTTTTTGCCACTTGTACGAGAGCAAAACAGGGAATTCACGAATACAAATACGTGCGAAACTAAAAATACATCTTTTCTAAACTAGCAAAACATTGAACTGACGCTTTCGAACAGTTTTTTGTTACCTACCCACATATTTACATATCCGATTTTCCAAACCTTTTATTCATGTAGGTTATGAATGATGTACCGATAGCTTTCGAACAAGTTTTTACTAGTCAGTTCTATTTCTACAAAACGTAATGAATGAAATGTCTCTCCCCACTTTTAAGCAGCCCCGATTAAAAAGTGTACTGGCAAAAAAAAAGAAATCCATTTCTGGGAAAATGACGGCAGTTTGAATGTGACTCTCGTTGCTTTGTGTACGCTGCACTGTGAAGGGTCTGTAGGTTGTAGATGGAAATCCTTGTGTCTGTGTCTGAATAGGCTTCCCAAAGTACCTAAAATGTACGTAGACTAGGGAAGGATGTCCATGGACGTATCTCTGATTTAAATTGCAAATGAAATTTGGAAATGTCAAGAAGACTCAAGAGACTCTCTCGCTCCCAGTAGCTCGTCCAGCAGTCAGCTTCCAGCTAATCGTGTACATAAAGCCAATGTCATTTCCTTTCCTTTTAGATTTAGTTGGGATTGCTCGTAGATTTTGTGTGTGGATTTGGGGGGGGGCAGGGACGTTGGATGCAGGGACGTGTCTCGTCACAGTTGAGTCGATTTGGATGAAGTGAGGTTATTGGTGCGTAGAGTAGTTGTAATTGTATTAGTCCGAGTGGAATTATGTGTCTGCCATATGTGTCGATGTAAGAAAGTGCCTCGAAAAATTGGGACTAGAAGCTGTTACGTGTCCACAACACCAATTTACCAATTAACGTGCATCCCAAATCCCAAGGCGGATTCTCACTTAATTCTATTCTGCTCATTTAGATTTAGATTCTATGCTGTGGCTGTGCTGTGTCGACAGCGGAACCAGAACTCCTTATCTTTGAATGTACGGTAGACCGAATCTAGATACTCTAGGGATCCTTAAGGTGCTACAGATGTTATTATCTTATAGACACGATTGTTTTGGAAATTCTAAGTGGCAATTTTGAAGCTTTTTGAAACTTGAATAGGTAATCAACTATATATTTGACCTTTTTGAAACGTTTTTGTCATATTTTGCTATTTTGCAAAGTGTAGCAAAGCCTATATCACGTTTTGTTTTAATGCATAAGGTGATTTTTAAAAGCGTATCAGAAATAATGGGTGTTTTTGCCATATGTAGGTAAATAATCTTAAGCAATTCTGTTTCTGTATGCTCCAGAAAGATTGAGAAAACAGCTTCCGTAGATTTTCATACGCTATCATATTGGTAATTATGCAGTGTGTTGTGCAAAGCAAGCGAAGCGAATGGAAACGGAAAATTGTTTTGTGGAAAAGATTCTGGTTTTCTTGTTGTTTTTAGAGTTCTTAAGAATAACTGAACCGTATTCCGCATCATCATTTGTCCGTCCATTCTCTCATCAATTACCTCGTATTTTAGGACTGTTATTTTCTTTAATAGTGATCTGTTATTCACGAAACGTTTACCTTTGTAATACTTGGCAGGTTAGAAAATGGTACTGTGATGTTTTCCTCTTCTTTTTTTGACACGGTCGATTTTACTCTTTGCTTACTTTTAGAAAGCGTCATTTCTTTATTTTGTATTTTTTAAGTTTGTTCATTTAATGTTGTCTACTTTTTTGGAATGGCAGCTTCATGTTTTGTATGCCTTTTGCAAATAGTAGTTTCATGGCTTAAACGCTACCAAAACTTTAATTTGATGTTTTGCACGTCTTGAAAGGGACAAATTCATGTTTTTAGATTTGTGAAAGTTGTAGTTACTGTTGTTTGCGGACGATTGCAAAAGCTAGTTGCAGGATTTGTAGATTTTCAAAAAATTCATTTAACGTAGACTTGTGGTGAGGTACGCTGTTTTTGTTTTGCTTTTAATTTGAAGTCACATGACTATGAGCAGGTACACCTACCTATGTATTATGTATGTACCTGGGTATGTGGGTTGTTTTTTTTTCTCTTGTAAAAAAAGTTGTACAGCAGATGTACAGTTCTTCGTTTTGGTGAAAGTTTGTGACGAATGGACGGAGGATGAGTTGGAGGACATAATTATAATCCACCTACTACATACGGACTAAAAGTAATGTAAGTCGTGATATATGTAGCACACTACGGATAACACATGTTAGGGAAGGAAAGATTAGGAAGGTGTGTAGGACAGTCAATGCATCTTTGAGCTGGGAAATATACCTCTCTGTGAAGCTGAAGGTGACTGAGCGTGTGAAGATGACCTAAAAGTAAAAGTTGGCTCAATGCACGGTTCGGCTGGTGAAATTTCAGCCTTCCATTCACAGGAGAATAAATATTAGGGCTCCCGTGTCTTTCTTCCCTTTGGCTTCCTCTCCTTTCGTCTCTAGGATTTTTTTTTAGTTGAGGTCTTCCATAAGTTACAAACGTTTGCCCTTCAAAACTAATGGAATTGGGGCTTTTTTTGATATTGACATGAAAATGAAAAGGATGCCCCAGACTGTATTTATGGGTAGCCCCCGGGTTAGTTGGTTTGGTTGGTTGGCTGTATTATATTTGTGGAGCGTGGGCGTAGAGATAAAGTTATCGATCGAGTTTCTTCAGTGGCCCGGTTTTTACTCTTGTAGCCTCCATACATGCACAACTTCCCCTACTTTCCCCTTTCACTACTCTACTTTCACTATTTCACTTTCACTCCACTTTCCTAACTATTTTTTTTGCTTCGCTTTCTTCTCTTTCTCTCTGGATTCTGCGAGGGATTGAGAGGAGGCAAAGCCCAAATCCTTTCCCGTCGCTTTTGTAGTTGGTTCATATACATATAAGAGAACGGCTAAGCCTTCCTATTACGTGTACCTACATAGTTTTCTATGGGTTTTCACCCTAGACGTCTGTACAGGCATTTCTGTGAGGCATTCAGTCCAAATACCACCTTCTGTGTAGGTTAGGGCCGTGTCATATATTACGCTGTAGAAACACATTTGTCAAAGTATAATTGCAATCTCTTTTTGTGGGCACCTTGTTTATCTAGAGCTTTTTTTGATGTATGTTCCTACTTTACTTTTCTTTCGAAGTTTTTTATTTACATGGTTACTATATTTTGCATAGGTACGCTGGTATAAATGAAGTAGGTACTCTACTCTGCTCGAATTACTTTCTATTACGCATTTTTAAAACGTAGATAAAGTGCAATCTGCTCTTTTTGAAGGCTTAAGTATGACATTTTGTACTTTTGTAGCTAGCCTTTATCTTAGCTTTTGAAGTTTTGAAAACGCATGTAATGAGAGCATTCTGAAATTTCTGTAGACGTTCATATGGCATTTTGCACTTTTGCACGTAAAGTGCATTTTGAAAACTTGTGTAGGTATTAACGTTTGCCTTTTTGGACGGCTTGTTCAGACTCAGACTCCTTCGAAAGGTGTAATTTGTAGAATCTTCCTTATCTCCAGCTGAGCAGAAATGGAGATAGAGATGGGATTGGATGTGAATAGGCAGTAGCCGTAGAGATGGTCCTTTCGGAATTCCGAATGGAATGTAGAGTTGAGTGCGGGGCTCCTTCGTTGGTGTTCGTGGGCTCTGTTGAGGCGGGCTGAGTGTCTGGGAGGGAGAGATACGAGGGATGTAAGTGGAATGGCCTACAATTTCATTTTCATTCATAGAATTTTTTCTTTCTTTTGCGTGGTCAAAAAAAAAAGGTTGTCGACTTTCCAATCCTTTCACCTCGTAGCAGTAGTTTCAACGGAATTCGTAGTCCCACGTCGTAGAGCGAGGACTAAAGCAGCTGAGCCCATCCAATTCATATCGACAATCGACCGACGGGCCCTTTCCACTCTATTTTCTTCGCACTCACTTCCCTCCAAGAATTCTTTGGCGTTCAATGATCTTCACTCCAAGTATGGGACCACTATCTGAATATGTAGTGCATAGAATGGACATGTGTAGCGCTATAGTAACTATGTATGTGTCTATCTCCCTTTGCCTCTTATCTTGTTAGACCATTTGCTATCTACGTGCTCACACTGAGCCAACAGAAAGACATACATACATAATATGGTTGCATACGAAGCAAAGGAAGGAATATCAAATATTTAATAAATTTACTCAAGGAAAGTAGCATAAGCAGTCAATTTCATATATCGGCTGCTATGATGCTACGTTGTGTTACCAACGGGAGTTTTGTGCCAACTTGAAACTCTTAAATAAAAGATTATGCATCTGTCTAAAAATGTAGCGGTAACATATCTTGTACTCAATTGAAAGCTTGTTAATTCACTGGCGTTCGCGTCTTTTTTAAAACGTTTGAATAGAACAGTTCCTGCCTTTTCAAAAACATGCAGATAGCGCATTTTGCGCCTTTTCAAAAACATGCACATTGGGCATTTTGCACCTTTTCAAAAACATGCAAATTGGGCATTTTACACCTTTTCAAAAACATGCAAATTGGGCATTTTACACCTTTTCAAAAACATGTAAATTGGGTATTTTGCGCCTTTTCAAAAACATGCAAATTGGGCATTTTACACCTTTTCAAAAACATGCAAATTGGGCATTTTACACCTTTTCAAAAACATGCAAATAGTACATGTTGCACCGTTTCAGAAACATGTAAACAAACTGTGTTCCAACCCAAGTTGAACTAAAGTTTTCAAAAACATGGAACTTATACAAACCACAGAAATACATGTACATAATACAGTGAAACTATCTATTCGAAGGCTTTTCATCAGCTTGAAAATGAGATAGTTCATCTGGTTTGTTCATAAAATAGAGCCTAAAAGTTGTTTGAAGTGGGAGGAGAGGATGGGTGCTTGATGTTGATGAATGGCTAATTTATTTTGCCAGATCTAATAATGAATCAAGTGGGAAGTTTGGAGTTGATATAGATTTGGTGGCTGGACGGGAGTGGTGGGTGGAGGAAGTGGAAAGAGAAAGTGAAAGGAAAATACAAGTACAGACCTATATAATTATATAGCAGAAGCAATTACACTCGAAAGCGAGAGAGAAAGTGAAATAGAAAGACAAAGGGAAAATAGATGGGAACATTTCCATTTCAATTAAAGTGGCGTTTCCCCATTTAAAACATTTCCCAGCTCTTCACTCCATCCTATGCCCACTTGATTGAGGAAATGAATGAAAGGAATGGCCAATTTAATTAAAGATTGGAAAATAAAATTGCATTTTGACTGAGAGTACACTGTTCTCTGTCAACAATTAATTAAAGGGAAGAATTAAATTTTACGGACCGTTTAGTACTACCTAAAAATTATAAACTAAAGTATGGAATCTTTTTTAAATCTTTTTTTTTCTCTATAATTTCCTGTGATTTAATAGCAGACTGACCGTCGAGTAATTCGAATTCTGGGACTTCGACCACGACTGGACCAAGCGGGCTCGGACGTTCACTTGACAATCACGAGTACCTGCCTCAAGCTGACGAGTCTGGACACTGGGGCCGTCATTGCCACTCATGACTTGCCCAACATCTCCTTTGCTTCGGGCGGGGATGCGGTAAGTTCCGATTCTTAGTTAATTAAACTCATTGTTAATTATTTTTTTTAAATTTAAATTTTAAATACAAGTACCACTAAGTATACAAGTATACGCTAGAAGTAGCAACCGTTTGGTTTTGACAGTTACCAGAGAGATTTAATTAAGTGCCAATGTTTTGGTTTTGATCTCACAAGTTGCTGAAAGCATGGTTGCATGCATGTATGTATTTAGTGATGTAGATCATAGATCATTGATCACCACAATAGACCAAGTTTTTGCTTAGAAGTACCTATTTAGGCACATAGGTCCTTTTTACTATTTATCTCCAGCTGTGTGTACATGTTTACCATCTGTCCTGTATGCAAAAGCATTGTGGGGTAAGCCGAGTCCCCTTGTTGAAGTACAAAAATGGTATTTGCACTTTTCAATCCAAAATAAAAAAGTGGGGTTTGTCATTTTTAAACGATAAAATGTGTATTAATTCGTTTTCAAAATATGTAGTATTGATAGTTATAATTTTCAAAACTGGTAAATCTACTTTTTGCACTTTTAAAAATTGGTAAATCTAGTTTTTGCACTTTTAAAAATTGGTAAATCTAGTTTTTGCACTTTTAAAAATTGGTAAATCTAGTTTTTACACTTTTAAAAATTGGTAAATCTAGTTTTTGCACTTTTAAAAATTGGTAAATCTACTTTTTGCACTTTTAAAAATTGATAAATCTAGTTTTTGCACTTTTAAAAATTGATAAATCTAGTTTTTGCACTTTTAAAAATTGGTAAATCTAGTTTTTGCACTTTTAAAAATTGGTAAATCTAGTTTTTGCACTTTTCAAAATTAGCAAAATTGGTGTTTGCACTTTACAAAAGTGTGTACAAGAGGTATTTTTAAAAGTATGCCTGAGCTAATTATGACACTTCTCAGAATGCGTGGAAGCAGTATTTTAGCACTTTTTAAAAATTGTGTAATACTGTCATTTACACTTGTTTAAGTGTATAGAAGTGGCATTTACTTTTTTGAAAAATGTGTAAAACTAGTATTAGCAGTTTTTTTTAAACACTGTTAACACAAAGTTGTTGGACATTACTAAAATCAACATGGCATTTATGAGATGGTTCTAACTATTGCCACAATGCATTAAAAATAAAGATTGGACTTGACTTTTAATGCCTCTTCACCCACGATATGTTACTACCAATTTGTATGTCGTATTGCGTACGTTACACAATATGTAAGTACACCTGTGTCTACGTCTACTTAATGGGGTTTACCAGCTAGATTTTGAACTTGAATAAAGTTTTGTTGCTTGTGAGTTTTTGAGCAGTGGTAGTTTTCAATGGATTTGTACCCACAAATAATTGTCCAATTAATCGTTTTCTTGTTTCAAACACTAGTATGAACACGCTTTAATCTACATGTATGTATCTGTCACTGCAACGCAGGCATAGTGTCTATCTCGAAAATTTAATTATGGCTGGCCTTGTAATTCGGTGGAGTGTTTTACTTTGCACGTGGACAAGTTGTAATTGTGTGGGTGTTATTAATTGAATATTATTCCATTGGTTTGGACCAAGACACATTTCCATTTTCAATTTACCTACTCTCAGTTTGTTCTTGACAGAAGAAAATTAGAAAACTAGCACACTGTCATTTCCCATTTACTACCACACGTCCTGGTAGCTCTTTCCTCGGGAAGAGCTACTACTTCAATCTAATTTCTATACTGTTTTGACTAACTAGTTGTAGAGTGTCTACCTACAAGGGTTTCTGCAATTTCTGGTAGAATAACGTAAAAGTAAAACCCAAGAGATTCTCATATCCCGACTATGACAGTGTATACACACACTATTTACCAGTCCATTAAACATTTGGTTTGAGAAACTTGCAAGTAAATTCATGTTAAATTAGATTTTTGCGGTTACTATTTCTATTGAAGAATGGTGGAATATTAATTTCCCAGAAAAAGTTTGTAACAACTAAAGGGAAATATCGTGGATGAAGAAGCATGATTGGGACTTAAGTACTATTTACTTGTTTTGCCATGTATAAAACTGCTATTCTTACTCATTCAAAGATGTGCGAAAGCGGATTTATACTTTTTGTGACCACACAGGTAAAAAGTTGTTTGTTGGGACGTATGTCAAAATCCCTTTTCACCCACGATTTGCACTTTCAGGTAATAAATACATATATATCATAATGTTTCTTAGCTTGGAATGTTTGACGTTCCGAGTTTTAGAATTTAAACGTTTGAGGAGAGCCACTACAAATATGTGGCAACTTTATTTAGTAGACGGTATTTTGTAAATTCTTTGTAGAAGGGGTATAAGTTTATAAATGTTGGGACCTTTTGAAAAAGTTTTGATTTGTTAATTTGTTCCGTTCTATTTAGAGTGTCTACGTGGGTATGTGCATGGATTGCTTCCTGTACTGTGCTTATAGTTTCATTTTAATTAGTATGTCGTCTAGTTTTAAAGTTTTATACCGAATTTGAGTACAAATAAAGTGCTGTTGTTACTTTGCTCGGTCTCGTTTGAAAAAATGGAAGCTGGCACCAGTATAATTATACCTAATACTCACCCCTAACCTCTCTATGTTTGTATACCTATTTTAATTTTTGTGGAATTTTCCACTTCTCTGCTATTCTAAGACTGTTATTATTATTTCCTAAGATCTCGGGAACCACAGATATATATTTTGTATTTTTTAGTAATTACTTTTGTCTAGAATTTTATTTAAATTAAAAATATGCTATATATATGTACTTTAGGTATGTTACACGTTTTTGGAATTTATTAATTTCACTTGTGCTTTTGCTTCCATTATTGTGGACTGTGGAGTACTCACTCACTTTGCAAACTTTCAAGTGTCTTTTTGTTCTAGTAATATTTTGAGTGGTTTGTTGCTTCTGGGTTGTTGTTCTTGTACTCACAACATTATTTGCTTTCTACTAAACTTGCAAGTTGCACAAGACATAGTCGTATTTCTTGGGAAAAGGTAAAATTGTAATAAAGAAAATTAAGGAAATGTGTGTGGGTTGAGACTTAAGTTAGATTTTGGGATGTTGTTGGTCTTTGGTGGTGTAACTAGGCCGTTATTTCATTTGTTTTTTTATTTTTATTTTTCTTGGGAATTCCAGACGATGCTGGACTTTGTTGCGTACGTGGCGAAGGATGCCGTGGTGGGTCGAGCTTGCTTTGTGCTCGAGTGTGGAAGTGGACGAGCTCAGGATGTTATTACGACGGTGGGACAAGCCTTTGAACTCCGCTTCAAAGAGTATCTCCAGAAACGACCCGCTCCGCCACCGCGGTAAGTCCAATTAAAATACAATTTCCTAGCTTAGGAAATTAAATGACGTATGTTCAACACAAACAGCGGAATACATTCATTGCATCATTCTGAAATAAATTAGGTACTGACATATTTTTGAAGAGGCTAAATTTGAGAGCTGTCTGTTTTTGAAAATTGTTGGATATTCGTCATTTTGCTACTTCCTATAATTTAAATTTTTGATTATTGTAATTCTAATGATGTTCTTTCCTTTCTTCGATGTTCGTATTTGTGCAGGGTTCAAACGGAGGATCCGGATCGTGAATACTACAATGATTTACCGGGGAAGTTGCCGCCCGAGTCCACAGGGACATCGGCGGCTGCGGCGGGAGTTTCAAGAACTGGACTGAGTGCACTGACGTCCGCATCCGCAGATCAGAAAAGTTTATCTGCCAAGGGCACCGTTGGATCAACTGGGCGACGAACAACACCTGCACTCACTCTCCCAACGTCCCCCAATGACAACAAAGGTAAAGCCACTTGGCATGGCCAATGCTTTAAAATGCAATTCGTTTTTATTTTAAATTTGCCTAAATATATTTAAATGTTTTAAGCATGCTCCTTCGATGCACCATAGATTGCCTAGCACTCTAAATTATTATTTCTTTTTATTTATTGTGTATAGATAACTTGATTTTAATTTATTTACTTTTTTGTTGTTGGTTTGTGTGTTTAGATGGGATGAGCGTGAATTTGATAGATTTTGAAGCTCCCACCCCTCCTGCCTTCGGTCCATCGTCCCAGGATAGAAATTTAGAAGCACTGCTCCTGAGTGGGGGCGGCTTAGTTCCCACGTCCCCCACCCACAAGACCCCCGCACAAATGACGTCCTCTTCCGCTCCAGTCACTCACGGGAGTTTCGGAGATGGGCACAGACTTCATCAGCACAGCAACAACGGCTTAGCTTCCCCCGGCCACTCCTCCAAAGACCCTTTCAATATGCGTGAGTGTCACACAAATATGTCATTAAAATTCGATTATGGAAAGCACCATTCTACAAATGCTATCGGCATACATAGTGATAGTCAATCCTAGTTTCCAATAATAGGACTTGAATCTCTTTTGAACAACTTAAAAAAGGATATGAGAGTTTTCAGACAAATTGTAAATATATACATACCTACATGGGTAGGGACGTAATTAGGAAAGGCAAAACAGGGTATTTACGTTTTCAAAAAGTGTAAGCGCTGTAAAAACTTTTTTTAAACTTACAAAATGTTCCAGTTATAGGTTTTCAAAATTTAAAAACGTGACATTAATCTTTTCGAAAAGTGCATAGCATAAGTAATGGCATGATTTGCAAGACCAAACTAGGGTATTTACTTTTAAAAAATGTGTTAAGTGCACAGCTGCTTACAAAACTTGTAAATCACACTACTTATCTACAGCCAAAATATAAGCTACTGGTAAGCAAGCATTCTGTTTCGACAATTCGAGTTTGTGACGCACTACATAATTGCGAGAGCTCTTTGACTTTTTTGTTTTGATTTCGACTTTATTCTCAATTTTACTTGTCGGCAGCAGGCATGTAGATCGGAGGGGAGATGGGAAAGATTCGTTTGTTTTATTTTGATATTGCGAGATAATAAGATAGTGTTAGTGGCACACCGTCGTCAGAGAGGTGACCGTTCGCTAAGTCAATAAGTAATAAAGTAGACTAAATCATGTCACTTCGACTTGTACACCAATAGTTTAGTTTTTTCCAGGTGGTTATGGATAGACAGGGGAGTTTTTCAGGTAAATTGTGTCTACTGCCGTTGGACTTGAAAGGAAAGCAAAAAAAAATAAATGCTAAGAGGCAGGGAGAGGAATTATTTGACAGTCGACGGAGGGAATGATTGGCTTACTGACTTCCCTAGAAATACGTGTTCTCAGGAAAGTTTATTGTTTTTAGCTGAGTCTGGAAATGAGGGGAAAGTGTACACGTCTCTCTCTCTCCCTCTCTCTCTGTCCGTGTCTGTCTGAAAATTCATGTTGTTCTTTGACAGGGAAATCAAATATAGAATTTGGCGGGGACACGTACGTTCGCAAAAGTTTCCTTGGAAAAACTAACGGTTGTAAGCCAATTAGTTCACCCAAGTGTACCGTGGGCCTCCACACGTGCAATATTTCTAGACACGCCACTGCACTTCTGCTCTGCCCTGTCGACTGTCGGCAGTGTTTTTCCTCGACGGAGAAAGTACTCATAGAGTATATATCCGTATATGAGGGAAAGTTTGGAAAGCACGAGTTTTTTTTTTTGTCCTTCGTTTCATGGGCTACACGGCGGAAAAGTAAAAGTGGGCAAATATAAATTGTGGATGTGAATTGTATTTTGCGTAGGCGTTTCGCCTTCCATTTTCTTTACTTTATCCAAAACTTGAGCCAGCGCTAGGACCCCGGGACATCCATAAATTATGTTTCTGAAATCACACACTTTGAACCCCCTTTTTCCCTTCGTTTGTGAATTGCCAATGTAGCAGTGTTTGCAAAGACCTGTAGTACAAATTTGCAACGTGATTTTTGGATGACCCCTATGTAGCTTTAGCTCTAGCGAACCGCCGGATGTCGGATTTATTTAGTTTCTTGTTCACATGTTCTGTATCTCTCGGCTCTTTCTGTTTGAAGCTTTATACGAAGGCTCTCTACATGGTGGCCTTCACAAATTACGTCGACAGTTGGTTTTAAAAACTTAGTTTAACATTATAGATAGAAGATCTACTAATTCGAATTTCTTGGGGAATGGGCTCGTGTAGTTTATGAATGGCTCCTAGGCTATTATGTTATTACCTCATGTTGTCTTGTTTTATTTTGCTATCTGCCGCGAACCGGTACATGCCAGTCTGTCTACCTTGTCCCCATCTGCGTCTATATATTTATTCATTGCCGTGGGTTGGGTGTTGTTGCTGGATGTATTTGTACGGGGTTTCCACAGCTTGTAATAGTACTTACAGATAGTGTCCGCCTGTCGGTGTCAGTCGGGAAACACGGAAATCAACACCCACGTTCGCTCTATCTACATATATCATGTTATGTTTGTCCTGTCCCTGTATGGAGTTTTCAAAAAGGAGACTTCTAGAGTTTCCCAAAGGTAGTAGAGGCAGAAAGTTATTTCAGTTTTTTTTAGTCTGGATTTCCTTTGGTTTTAGTGGAGAGTTGGAGGACAGGTTGTTGATTCCATGGGAATTTGTGGGTCCATTCGACGTGGCTTTCCCTTCAGCAGAGGTAGGTACGCTACTCAGAAACGTTGAGAGGGAAGCACTATACAGCTTATAGGTTGCTGGAGAAGCAAAATGACACATTTTTAAACTGTCCTTAATTAACCATTCAAATTATGTAATTTAGCCTCTTGGAAGCAAATTGAAGCAAATAGTATCCGGGCTTTAGTGTATCAGTTCAGTTTCAATAAAATAAATAAGTTGCCTTTACTGTTGACTGTTTGACGTTTTAAAGTGCCAAAATGACTATTATATTACAATTACAACAGACAATTACATTTTTCCAAACAACTTTTCAAAGCAAGAAAGTTTTGTCGTTTCAGCCTTTCAAAACCGTGTAATTATGTTATGTTGCAATTTTTTTAAAATGTAGTCTAAAGTTTTGCACTTTTCGAAAACAACTGTTTTGTATCACTCGTATTTTACAACGTCTAAATGGAACATTTTACACCTTCTCAAAAACTTGTAAATATATTTTTTTACGCTTTTTTAAATACGGCTAATAATTGGAATGTTTTGCATTTTTTCAAAAACAGGTACCTATGTACATAACTAAGACTGACGCCTGTCAAAAGCTCGTTAATACATAGTACATTTTGTACGTTTTCAAAAACCTCGAAATAGAACAGTTTGAACCTTTTTACAAAACAGGCAAACAGGGGAAGACTGATTGACAAACTTTTAAAAGCCGTTACATAAGCATTGTAGATACATACCTACCTATTTCCTGTAAAGAATTACATATTAGAAATAATATATCTACATTGTTTCATGGTCGATTTTGCTTCTTAAGATGGGGTACGTCTGTTGTCTGTGTATTAGTTAGTTGGGTAGTTTGTTTTTCTAGCCATTTACCCTCGTAAGGATGTATGTTTGTGGGTAGTTGCTTTTGATAGCGTACCTGAGAGAATGGCTCTCTCTGTATCCGTAGACTGTCACTGTGCGGTGACTGGATAAACTCTCCTTTGTATATCCTGGCTTTCTCCCGTCCTCCAAAGGAACAATTGAATTCTGAAATAGAATTCTAGCGAATTGGAAATGGAAATTTAAAATAAATGCCTCTCCATTAACTAAACCATTTACGGTTCCATTAGATTATGTGTAGTGACGGTCCCTATACATTTACTTCCCTACCTACGACGTAGCCACCGATCGCTAAAAGCGGAGGTAGTCTCCATCAATTTGTGTTTTTATTTCAGCTTTCTATAATAAATGCTTTCAAACCGAAATTCGGAGAAGAGCCGACAGGGAGGCATGTTCTAGGCATAATCGGGGCTTCCATAAATTACGTTTGCAAGAGGGAACTTCATTGATTATCTGAGCAGTTTAAATAACACTTTACTATGCACCTCTAATTCCAAAAATAGTTGTGTAAACATTTGTAAAATTGCAAACGTCATTTATGGCAGCCCCTATTTAGCTTGGCCTAGTCCTCATAAAATAGGATTATTAAATATTGACGTTATTAAATTACTTTTCCTTTGAATGAAGAGTAGTTGAAAGGGAAATAGTAGCGAAAATAAACTTCCATGAGACTGACTGAGTACATATTTTGAGGAGATGCGATAGTGTGGGTGTTCTATACTTACAAAGCTAATTCAATAGACAAGCTATAAAAAGTTTTGGAAATTGTGTATATTTAATTTCAAATTCCCATCGTTTATTCGATTTTACTATTTTAGAGCCGTTTGGAAACTCTATACCAGTTTCAAACCCAATCTCACCGGCGGAGCAGAAAGCCCAATTAGAAGAGCAAAAATGGTTTCATGGAATTATTAGTCGTGGAGAGGCGGAGGCGTTAGTTCGAAATGTAAGTATAGCAATTATTATTACATTTTACACTTCTGTTATTTTGTGTATTAAATTGGTGATTAGTTAAAGTTTTAATTGTTTGTTTTTTTTAAGGATGGCGATTTTTTGGTACGCGAATCACAAGCTACTCCCGGCCAGTATGTTTTAACGGGTCTGCAGAATGGGTCTTCGAAACATTTACTACTCATGGACCCGGAAGGCGTGGTAGGTTTATTTTTTGGGATTAATTAGCTAATTATACTAAAACTAAACTTATTACTATTTATTTTATATGTCAATTTGACGTCAGTCCTTACAACTGTATTTTTCGACTATACTTTATATGTATAATATTTCTGGTTAAATAATTTATTTATATTTTGTTTCATTTTTTGTATGATTCCAGGTGCGAACTAAAGATCGTGAGTTTGACAGTGTCCTCCATCTGATTCGGTATCATAGTGATAATAGTTTACCGATCATCTCTGCTGAAAGTATGGTTCTCCTTCGTCATCCAGTCCCTCGACCAACTCAAGTCATATCATCATCTTCATCCTAATTAGAATAGGACGAAGAAAGAATCAAAATAAGTAAAAACAAAAGTAAACAAGAAAACATACGCTGCAACCTTCAAGTACAGAACAGTATAAATATATTATATTAAATCATAGTTCTAAGCATAGAAAGTGTTTGCAGTACAGATACAACATAGTAGTTGTAATATTTATTATTAAACAATGAAATGGTAGAAGGACAGAAGAGTGCGGAGTATCTTGGTAAATCTAGGTATTCTTGTATGTACTATGTAAGATATTATAATTAAATGTGTAATATTACAATTGCCCACTACACACCTCGACAGTTAAGAAAATCAAATCAAGAGAAAGCTGAAGAAATCAAGACGAAGGAATGGGAAGGATGATGAGCGTCATTACTTGATAGCCAAGCCATTACACAACCAACTTTTTTCTATTCAATTTCCAAATATATTCATGAAACATACATACTATAAAATACAGAAATACTATAAATAATATATTTCGAGTTTACTAGAACTACTAATTACGTATGTAAGTAATAATGCACTGATAGTATAGGTACACATAATTATAGTACCCATAGTCTACGAACTTTATAATCAAGTCTATAAATACATTTACTCCAATGTTTACAAAAAGTACTGTAAACAATTTTATATGTAGAACTAACAAACTGAGAGTTGACATTTTTAACGTTGAACACGATGCTATGTAATTAACTACCGCTGTATCACAATGTTAATACTATATTATAATGTGCGTAGCATTGCATTGCCTTTATCGTTTTCAAGGTAAGATTTAGAATTATGTTTTGATAATCTTGATTAGTTGAGTAATACAATATCGTATGTTCATTAATTATATTTCAATTTTTCGAAGGTCATGTCGTCACGAGAGAAGTAAAATGCTTATTATTAATAGTAACAGTAAGAGTCCATGCGTTATAACTAAATCGTATGCTTATGTTTTTAGGTATATCTTTACTTTTGAATTTGAAAGAGCATAGAAGTTGTTGGTATACTTTAAAGTGGTAACATAATTTGTCATAATTATTATTTAATTAGTAGAGCTATTTAATTATTCCTACAATCGTGAATACAGGTGACTAGACTACCTAGTGTAAGAGCCATGCGCACAGCACTGAATATTCAATAATACAAGTTATTCGTCGGTACATACATACACATTAAAACTAAAACACCGTCGGAATCGTAAGCTATTCAAATGAGTAATTAATTGGTAAATTACTTTTTAAACTATCTATGTAAAAAGCACCTAATGGATTAAAAAAATAAATAAAACCACGACACACAACAATATATATTCACATAATACTTACAAACACTGTAATACCTTTATGTATCTACAAATAAATTAAACGACAAGAACAATTGTAAGCCAAGATGTAATACACTATTTATGATGTAACTTTACAATAAATGTAATGATTAACTAACTAATCATTTGTACCTAGCAATATCAACTTCCAGCGTTATTTTTGTTTACCATTTCCATTTCGACGAACGATATGATTCATCTACACAGATCTTAATACTATTTACGTAAACCACACCTGCCACACTAACGTAAGTAAATTACCTTCTCTACTAATCACATGATACGGACAGGGAAATCAACGTATGTAATAATACTTCTACAATCTTTTATTAAAAGTAAAGTAAACTGCTTCCCTACCTAAGTACATAGGATAGCGCAGTCAACTAACTGCTCATAAATACTACGAATACATTTTGGAGAAGATATACATACATAAATAAATAATCGAAATAATAATAAAATTAGGTAAAGATGTATGTGTAATAAAACTAGGGTGTTATTCTAAATGCAATCACAATCACTTCCTTAACCTTAACCAAACCAAACGAAACCATTGAATTGAGAACCATCCATGAACTTTCCATTTCCATAGTAAGTATATATGTATGGGTACGTCATTAAAAGTAAAGTATATAATTAAGTAATTAATTGAATCAAATGAAACCGTAAAATCATGCAAAGTGAACTGATTCGGATTTAATAATTTATTGGAAGGATCGAACGAACACAACTAATTGCGATAAAACTCTGTAAGTATGATATGTGACAATGCAATGATATAAAAATAACTAAATGATTCTGTGCTATAAAATATATATTCCTGTAAGTACTGTCTTTCAATAATTGTGGCCCTGTAGTATATATGTATCCATACACTTATCTATCTTGACTATTGCTTATTAACCTTTGTCAACTTTAAATACATTGATTGTGCCCCACATTTTACACTTAACCTCAACGTAGCAGCCAGACTACGAATACTTGAGAAAAAAGATTGAAAGGTTAGAAAGAAAAAGAATTTGTACGGAACTGTGTAAAATTTCTTGTAATTTAAAAGCTGAGAAATAACGATTTGCTTGTACCTTTTCATATTTTCAAGTATTTTACGAACATTTCGATTTAATTCCAATATTTTATTTTAAATGCATTACAATTATTGTTCGTTATGATAAAGTTGGTATGTTGTATTAGGACACCACATTTAGGCTTAACGAGCGCTTCAAATTATGCTTTTTGGGTTGCTAAATTATGCTCGATTATGCTCTGTAGCAAAATAATTACGCTTTTAATTTTCGGCTAAAAATTCCTTACTGTCAGTGAAAAAATCGACAATTATTACTACTTTTAAAACAAAAGGATTTTAATAATATGCTGTTTTTGGCTCAATAATGCTTTATAAATTTTTATTATGTTCGATTATGCTTTAAAAATTTTCACTATGCTTTTATTGTTAGTGCATTTGAGCTTTTCGAAATTTTAATTTTTCGATATTTTGAATGTATATACTGCCATAAGCTTATAAACCTGGACACCATGGTTAAATTGATAGTTAAGTTTTTTGATGCTTTTTGTGCTTTGTGGTGTCCTTAATTATGTGTGTATTAATATATCAAAGGATATTTAATAAAGTAAGGATAATAAATTGTAAATTGGGAGCGTGTGTTAATATCACTGAAAACGTATAAAACTACATTTTACGAATAAAATATAAAATAAAACTATACAAATTATCTGGAAATCGGTTCAAGAAGGTTTAATCGGCTGCTTAAAATATTGAAACAGCTTGCTCAAATCTCCATGCCTACCTTTAACACAATTCTCTAAATTAATTTACTGCTATACAAAAATACTAAGAAATAATAATAGTCGGGGCGCATAGAATAAACAATCTTTCCATACAGCATTCAATACGAAAATTGCGGAAGCGAAAGCCCAGCAATGCAATGCAATGCAATGCAATGCCCCAATTCGCCCAATCATAATGAAAAATTATAGTATAGAATAAATTACGCAATGCTAGTACGGACGGAGAATGTGGGAGTTTCAGAAAATCAAAAATACTGAATTAGTTGACTGATTCCATCTTCATCAAACGGTTGTTTTCACATTTTCTTCCCATTATTAGTCATCCGAGTCTCTGACCTCTGACATTGACTGCCTAGAGCCTAGCATATAAATTCACAAGAAGTCAAAAGCCAAAATTGATGCATTTTTTTGTTTCTGGCAAAAGAGACAGAGACAGAGACAGAATACAATGAAATGATAGAAAATAGAAATGGCATCGGCTAGCTACATGCTCTCTCACTCTCGCAGGTCACAATAAAATTACACTTTTGTGAATTTTGCACTGGGTCTGGGAACGAAATTATGAAAACAACCGTTCTGTGCCAGAAAATGGAATTATTAATTAATTATTTTTCGTGAATTTAGCGGCTGGTGGTCTGTTCATTCAGTTCATATTAAATTTAATTCGAGGAAATTTGAATCACTTGTTTGTAAGGCTAAATTCTAAATTTCACGCAGAAGCAGAATACGATTAAATCAACATTAAACATGTTGCAGGTAAACCGAGGTCTTAAAAACTTCCTTTGTACGTAACTTTGCATCGTGCTTCTCACTACATACTACATACATAGTCACATTTTCACCTGGATGGGCATGACTTTGTGTTCATATTATGTATGTAGTGTAAAAAGTGCATATTATACTAGGCCGAAACACACAAAAATGCAATTTAT